>JANAVB010013186.1:0-54620 GCA_029216955.1 Iris pallida | reverse complement strand
ATCGATTTTTTTTTTATCGGAAAGCAAATAATTATTAGTAAATATTCATTTTAGAAAATATATTTTATAAATTTAGGCTTAATTTTAAGTATTTTCAGTGTTATTTCTTAGTAGTTTTGAAATTGAATGAAATAGTAGTCACCTTTGCCGATTGATTTTACAAGTGATAGATTAGTTTTCTTCTTTTACATGCTTTTACAGTGTTACTATGCTTTTACCCCCCTGTTGATTGGCCTTCTCGTTCAATTTTCTTTCCCGAATTGACCGGAAAAAAAGATCTTGAATGTCGATATCGGTCAGTATCGAGTATTGGCCGGTATCGGAACGGGACATGCCAAACTGTATCGGTATCGGCCGGATCGGATCGGTATCGGCCGATACTGCAAACTACGCGAAATACAACCCTCCCTTTAGAAACCCCTAATCTCTTTTCCTACTTTCACGATGCAATGTAACATATTATATCACAAACATTATTTTCTACTATGTTTTATCTTCCTTTAGAAACTCCTAGTCCGCGAACTCGATCAAGAACACATAAATTAAGTCTCCATTTTGTTCACCCATCAAAACATTAATTTTCACTTAAAGGTTGCCACGTGTCATTTTTATCCAACCTAAAACAACTTTGTAAGGGAAAAAAATATTTAGTGAGCCAGACTACCCGTACATCTTAATTTTTCTGACACGTGGCAACTTTGAATGAAAAGGTGAACATCCCCATCAGGGCCGGCCCTGAGTTCATAGGGGCTCTAGACAAACTTTTAAAATGAGGCTCATATATAATATAAAAAAATTAAAATAAAAGTAAATTTAAAAACAAAAATGCTACAGCCAAGAATTGAACCCAGGACCTCTAGTGTGCAAGTTTAACAAACTAACCACTACACCATAATTTAGTTCTATCTTAGATACAAGATTACTAATATATATATATATATATATATATATATATAGATTTATATATATATATATTAACTTTCTTGGGCACCATATTCCACGGGGCCCCTGGGTAGTTTTGGTGGATGAACAAAAAATGGACTCCATAAATTACTGATTATAATGAAAGAACCATTGATCAAGATTTCCAATTATGATTGCGAGATCATACCCCAGTCGTCTTCTTCTTCTTCTTCCGCTGGTGGGTTGCTGGATTGAGTCAGAGACGACGGATCCATCGGTAGCAAAGGAACATGGATTTCTGCAGCCGGCCCAGAAATCTTTTCTAAAAAAATTAATAGGAAAATAAAATCAACAAATCTAAAAGAGAAAATATTTGAGGAAAAAGAGAGAGGAATCTAACAATGGTCGAGGAATACTGAAGAAGAAACTAGAGAGAGATTCTTCTTTCCTGTGATTTATGATGATGTTGTATGCTGAATAATGCCCCTGTTATTTTAAGAATTACACGGAATGAAGAAGTGGAGAGGGCAACTTTGAAGGGCAATTTCGTCTTTAGGAGTCCGTAGGGCGGTTCTCCTCCAAGATGGCCGGGTTTTGGGCTGGGCCTGGAGCCTGGGACTGTGAAGATACAATTATAACATGGAAAATAATCTCTTTTTTTTTGTAATGTTTCCTTATGGGAAATATTTTAAAGTGCAAACAAAACCTTTATTTTTTTAGGAACCCTAATTTATTGCTAAAACATTATCTATATAAAACACTCCTAAATAGATAATGAATGTCCATATTAGGGGATATTTGGATGTCGGAACTCATGAAACTTAAAAGAATATTTATTTTTCCGGATTGGGTCACAAAACTTGAAGAAAATTTTAAATTGGATCCAAAAATTACGAATGTCGTTTTATATTTTGATAGGCTTGTGTTCTCTGGATTCATTATCAAACTTTCCAGTTATTTTGGTGAGAACTTAGGACTCCCTTGGTTTGCGGAATCTGGACATTGTGAAAGGAAACTCATTTCTTTTCTATACTTGGATGCCAAAAGAAATGAGCAAGAAAGAAAAAATAATTTCCAAGAAAAATAAATTAGAGGAAAAATAGCCAATTGATTAATGGTGTGTTTGGTTACTTTTTATAACTCACTTTTTTTTTACTTTTAAACTCAAAAACCAATCAAAACATTGTTTTGCTGCCTCCATTTCCAAAAAAAATTTCAAAAACCTATTTTTTAACTTCTTTTTTTGGGAGTAGTAAAAACCTACTTTATAACTTTGTTTTCCACTCTTTCTGGTGGGCCCCACCCCCTAATTTCCACTTCCGAACAGTCTTTCTCTCTCTCTCTCTCTCTCTCTCTCTCTCACAAACTTCACCCACTCCTCTCTTCTCTCCCTCTCCCACCGACCTCGTCATTTCCTACTGTGCACCTCTGGTCTCCGGAAGATGTGTTGGCCCATTTGGTCATATGGTCAACCTGATTTTAATAATTGATCAAACTCTGTCTGGATATACGAAGCTAGTCGGGACATCTCGGACTCTTGGACATGATCAAGAATGGCTATCCACTGAATTCAAGACCGAAGATCTGTTTGCCTATTCGAGTCTGTAATTCCTTATGCAATGTATTTTTCATTTATTTGAGTCTAGGAATATGTTGTACACCGAGTCGTACTAGCAAATAGGCTACCCTTAAATGAGTTCAAAATGTTTTTAAAATGTCCTCTCAAAAGGTTTACAAAAAGGTTTTCAAAAAGGTTTTCAAAAATCACCAAAAAGTTTTTTAAAACCCTAACTAAACCCTGACAGAACTCGGACCGAGTTCGGCCAGAGTTCGGCCAGAGTTCGGTTGGTGGCCGTTTGATTTTTGAATCCTTGTTACTTGGTCCTCCTGCAGTTACGGATTTGACCGAGATTTGCTCATACAGTTCTGTCCGAATTCTGCCCCGAATTCTGTCAGAAGTCTGCCTTTGGAACACCTATAAATAGAGAATGATTTCGATCATTTCAACTCACTCATTCACTTTCAATCTTCTCTCTATCTAAAGCTTTCAGTCTTCCAAAGAGTTTTTCTAGAGCTTTCAATTTCAGATCCCAAGCCAATTACAATCCTCTAGTCGATTTGCCAGTGCGGTACGGTCTAGAAGTTTCTGAGAGATTGTAATCAGAAGGCTTGATTGAAGAATACCTCTTCACATTTGAAGTTGGACGAGTTCTTCGTATCAAAGCTCGCGTTGTAGAAGTTGCAAGGACTTCGTAAGAAAACTTGCGGTTTTTCCAATAGTGGATTCAACTGGTAACAAGAGTTATACCGACTGGATTAGTCCTCAACAGAGGGAAACCAGTATACATCGCTGTCTTTGCGTTTGCTCTCTTAACTCTGCCTTTACTTTATTTTAGTTGTGATTAATATTCTGTGATTGTGCTGCTAACATTTTTAATTAGCATTATTCTGCTGCCAACTCTATTCATCCCCCTCTAGAGTATTACGCTTTACTATTTCGTTCCTACAATTGGTATCAGAGCGGGTGTTACAGGTAAAGCAAAGGTAACAGTATAATTATTTATTTATTTTAATTAATTATTATATAGATCACAGCACAACACATGGCAACTGTGAAATTCACAAGTGAAGGCCAGGCCACAAACAGACCCCCACTGTTTGATGGTACGAACTATACCTATTGGAAAACACGGATGAGTTTCTTCTTGAAATCACTTGACTTTGATTTATGGTCCATTGTTCTTGATGGCTATCAAAAGCCACCTCGTATAAATGTTGATGGAGTTTTAGTTGAAAAACCCCATAGCAGATATACAGAGGAAGAAAAAAAAGGGCCAGTCTTGACGTACGTGCCATTAATGCTCTTTTTTGTGCTTTAGACAGAACTGAATTTAACAGGGTGTCTATCTGCACAACGGCTAATGAAGTATGGAAGCTACTTGAAGTCACACATGAAGGCACGACTCAAGTCAAAGAATCTAAAGTCAGCAGACTTACTCAAGAGTATTAGGTGTTTAAGATGAAGCCCAACAAAACAGTTACTCAGATGTTCGAAAGGTTCTTGGATATTGTAAATCCTTTGTCCTCCCTAGGCAAAGAGTACAGTAACCATAAAAAGATTCGCAAACTCCTGCAAGCACTTACCAAGAACTGGATTCCGAAGGCTACTGCAATCATTGAAGGGAACGATCTCACAACTATGTCCCTCGAAGTACTCATGGGTAAGCTACTCACTCATGAACTGGAGCTACAAGATTTTGAAGAGCCTGCACCAAAGGAGAAGACGATTGCTTTCAAGGCTCAGCACATAAAAGCTGCTGAAGGTGACTCAAACAGCAGTGAATCTGATGCTGAAGATCAAGCACTCCTAGCAAGGAAATTCAAAAGATTCATAAGATATGAGAAGAGAGCCAAAGAAAACAACAACAGCAACAACTGGTATCAAGATGATGCTGTCTGCTACGGCTGCAAGAAGAAGGGACACATGAAGAAGGATTGTCCCACAAACTCATCATCAAGCAAGAAGAGCAACAGGTATGAAAAAGGGAACCTGAAGAAATCAACATCTAGGAGATATGCCAATACCAGCATATGGCATGAAAGTGAAGCCAGCGACTTAGAAGACGAACAATCAGAAGACGCTGCAAACGTATGCTTTATGGCATCCGATCAGATACCTACTGAACCTGTAGTTGATACTTATGATCACCTTTGAGCAATTAGGAGATGCCTTCAGTGACCTGATGACTTATTACAGGAAACTGCGTAGCAAGTATCAGACCTCTAAGAAGGTACTCAAAGAGTACAAAGGTGAAATAGGTAGACTTACCGACCTACTAGCTGAGGTTAGAAATAATGTTAGTGAGTCTGGTGAGCTTTCTTCAACAAAGCTCTTATTACACGAGACTACCAAGGCATCTGAAGAGAAAGACAAAATTATTGACCAACTCAAGGAAGAACTTTCTATAGAGAAGAAAAGTCTTCGATGTGCACAAATCAGAATGGAAACACTCACTTCTGATTATACTAAGTTGTATGACACTTCCAAAAGATTGGAAATTAGGTTAGGAAAACAGCCTGAGCCTGCTGCTTCCTATCCTAACACGGAAAAATCGGAATATTCCCAAGCCAAACACTGTCAGACCTAACCCTATCAAACCTTTACCCCAAAAGGTTAAGCCCAAACAGGATTATAGGCATGCTTTCTTCTATACTAGAAAACCTAAACCTACCAACCATGCACACCACTCGGCTTTCAACACTCGACATGCAAAATGTCATTATTGTGGCCTCATTGGTTATATTTCATCTGCATGTAGAATCAGAAAGCTTGTTGATTTAAATATTTATGCTTGGATACCAAAGGCTAACATTTCAGGACCCTACAAGAAATGGGTACCAAAAGTTTCATCTGTAAACTGTTTTGTAGGTGGAACACCTTTCACATGCTAGAAGCAAATGGATCCTCGACAGCGGTTGCTCACGGCATATAACCGGTGACGCTACCCTATTTGCAACACTGTCGAAAAAAAAGAAGGAAGGCTATGTTTCCTTCGGTAATAACTTGAAAGGGTATATTATTGGTATCGGTGAAGTTGGTAAGTCTCCCTATCCTGTGATTAAGGATGTCTGTCTGGTTACCGAGTTGAAACATAATCTACTCAGCATAAGTCATCTAGCTGATCATGGTTATGGCATCAACTTTGGCAAAGACAAATGTATTATAGTTGATAGCTCAACTAGTAATACCTTCTTTGAAGGTATCAGGGAAGACAACATATATGTTTTCTATTTGTTGGAAGAAACTAACATTTCAGGTAGATGCTTAATGGCCAAGAGTGATGAGAGTCATCTGTGGCATATGAGACTCGGTCACGCTAATATGGATACGATCTCAAGATTATCCACAAAGAAGCTAGTACGCGGTTTACCGGACATTACATTCAAGAAGGATTCGGTATGCAGCCAATGTGAAAAGAACAAAGCTACCAGATCCACATTCAAGTCAGTAAACGCAGTATGTACTACTAAACCTCTACAATTGCTTCATATGGACTTATTTGGTCCTAGCAGAGTTGCTAGCCTCGGAGGTAAGCTTTATGCTTTCGTAATTGTAGATGATTTCTCTAGATACACGTGGGTATACTTCTTGACACGCAAGAATGATGCATTATCCGAATTTGTCACCTTTTGCAAGAAAGTACAGAATGAAAAATGTTACATGATCACTCGAATCAGAAGTGATCATGGAGGCGAATTCGAGAATGCTGATTTTGAGCAATTTTGTGACACACACGGTTTTGTACACGAGTTCTCCTGCCCTAGGACTCCACAACAAAATGGAGTTGTGGAACGTAAGAACAGAACTCTAACCGAAATGGCCAGAGTGATGTTAAACCAGTTTAGTCTACCCAAATATTTCTGGGCTGAAGCTGTCAATACAGCTTGCTTTGTTATCAATAGAGTTCTAATTCGACCCAAATCGAAGAAGACTCCATTTGAGTTATGGTTTGATAGAATTACATCTGTTTCATACTTTAGAATATTTGGTTGTAAATGCTTTATTCTTAATACAAAAGACAATTTGGAAAAATTTGATGAAAATGCCGATGAAGGTATATTTTTAGGTTATGCGGCCAAGAGCAAAGGATACAGAGTCTTCAACAAACGAACCATGATCATCGAAGAGTCAATCAACGTCACTTTTGATGAACTAAATCAAATGACTATCGATGACAGTGATGAAGATCTGCCTGCATCAAGCTCAACATCAACTGATCCTCAACCAAGCTCTGCACTAGCTGAACCTCCTAGAGAAGATCCAGGAACCAGCTACCTTCAGAATCTACCGAAAAGGTTGAAATTTACAACTGATCATCCAAAAGATTTGGTAATTGGTGATATTACCAAAGGAGTAAGTACTCGTACATCCAATAGAGATATTGTTTCTAGTGTTGCATTTATTTCACAGCTAGAACCCAAAACTATTGATGAAACATGTAGTAATAGTTTTTGGATAGATGCTATGCAAGAGGAATTAAACCAATTTGAACGGAATCATGTTTGGGAACTTGTTCCCAGGCCTATTGATCATCCGGTCATTGGCACCCGTTGGGTATTCTGAAATAAACTAAATGAGAATGGTTTAGTGACTCGTAATAAGGCTCGACTCGTAGCTCAAGGATACAATCAAGAAGAAGGTATCGACTACGATGAGACTTATGCCCCAGTTGCGAGATTAGAATCCATTCGCATGTTATGTGCATTTGCATGTTTTCATGATTTCAAACTATTTCAAATGGATGTCAAGAGTGCTTTTTTAAATGGTTTTATAAAAGAAGAAGTTTTTGTAGCACAACCTCCAGGTTTCACGGATTTCAAAAACCCTAATCATGTTTTCAAGTTGAAGAAAGTCTTATACGGTTTAAAACAAGCCCCTCGTGCTTGGTATGATCGTCTAAGCTCTTTTCTACTTGACAACGATTTTTCAAAAGGCAAGGTTGACACTACACTGTTTATTAAGTCTTTTAATGGCAAGCTTCTTTTAATTCAAATCTATGTTGATGATATTATATTTGGATCTACTGATGAATCTCTGTGTCAAGAATTTTCTAAGTGTATGCAGAATGAGTTTGAAATGAGCATGATGGGAGAGCTGAAATTCTTTCTCAGATTGCAAATCAAATAAACTGATAATGAGACATTTATAAATCAAGCCAAGTACACAAAAGACCTGTCACGCCCCAGAACCAGAATACTGGAGAGCGGGGGCAGACATAGCCAGCTACGTATATTGAAATGGATTCCACCTCGCTATACGGTCACGGCTGTCTAGATACATGAGGGTTTTCTACAAGCCAACAGTCTTCTAAGGTCATGCACAAGCCTATTGTCTCAATCACAAGCAAGTAAGTAAATGTTACAAGATGTATGATCATTAAATATACAATAATAAGGCGTCCCAAATATTACATATTCAGCTGATCATGAAGCTAGTCGTTACAAAATGTGAGGACTAGCAAGAGTTTAGTCATACATGATCAACCCTAGGATCTGTTAATCATGTTACAGCCCGTAGGCAGACAGTAATTAAAGTGCAACCGAGCTAAACAGGTGCTCGTCGGCTAAACGCCTCAAAAGAATATTTTTACAATAAGTGGGAGATCAAAAATAAACCCACTCGTTGCCAGGGTTCCGTCTAGTAGTCACCATCTGGCTGGAAGGCCGGTAGATCCTCTGGAGCTGCTCCAAAATCTGGCCATACAAAACCAGCTGGGTCAGATCCCAGAAAGAGCAAGTGCCACAAAGGAAGCTTCACTTAGGAACTAAAACCAGCAATCATCACAAGAGTATAAATAAGGTAAAAACTGGAAATAAAGAAAATACATCAGGATGATATACGACGAGATAACCATGGAACTATTCAGATAACCAGGTTACAACCCGTAAACCAAACAAGGACCGGGGTTGCAACCCTTCGTCTGAACAGAACTTGGAATTCTCACAATTTATCGGTAAAATAAATACAGGCATTCAGGTCATATAGCAATCTGGAGCAGGATCAGGACAAGACTAGACTGGTTAAACTCCATCCAATCATTCACGGCCAAGCAAGAATTACGGCTTGATACTTTAACTAACTAGGATTATCACAGGCCTAATTACTAGCAAGATGCAGTGAGATTATTCCACAGCCACAAGCCCTGCAGACCATCCAGGTTACCCAGGACGAAAGATTAGGGTTAAATTCAGGTGGGTACATCGTCCAGGAAACGCATGTACCCTTAAGTAGCTTGAAAGGTGCAACACATGACAGTGAGCTGGAAATGTGTCCTATTCGACGGCAGGCTATAGATCCCAGGCGCGCCCAGGTAACGGGATTGCCTGTAGCTGGGAAATCTCTTCATGACTAATGCGTTAATCTAGTTATTAACCTTAGTCCATTTCAATAGGTACTCCTGACCGTGGTACTCAGGAGCTCCCTCCCTAGACATGATGCAAGACAGGACTGGTTTATTTGTACAAGCACAATCGCCCACGGTATCCATGTTATTATACAGGTCATGTCATGTCAGGTAGCCGTCGCAACAGCTTATCAGATATATCATGTCAGGTTTATCATGTCAAGTATTTTTGTCAGGAGTGTGCCACGACGGGCCACTATCAGGTCATATCAGGTTTTTTTGTCAAGAGTGCACCACTACGGGTCACTATCGTGTCATGCTCAGGTATCATTTCCAAACATATTAAACAAATCCATGATTATCAAGTTCATGACAAAAGGCGTAAGGATATAAAATAGACGTAAAATATCTAATAAAGGAGTTACGAAACATGGGCAAATAATGATAAATAATAATACACAGGACCATGAGAAAGTCATACGGTTCAGTCATATGCGGCCAGGAAAGGAGGGGGCGCATGCGGCTGGAAGTACAAGGGCGCCAGCGGCTGGAAATGCAAAGGCGCATGCGGCTGGAATTAATCGGGATCATGCGGCCCGGACTCAGAAGTCCATGCGGCCAGGGTCTAGGGTTCTCATGCGGCTCGGGGATCAGGGCCTATGCGGCTGGCAAGTGCTTGAGTTTATGCGGTTCAGGGAGGTGAGCGCATATGCGGCTCGAATTAGAAAGGGGTCTTCATGCGGCTGATGGCGAACTCAAGTCCATGCGGCTCACATAGCAAAACCCATGCGGCCCGGAAGAAGTGAGGGCACATGAGGCTGGGTCAATGTGATGGCTTATGCGGCTGGGGGGGGGAACAGTTGCATATACGGCTCGAGAAGAGTTCGTTCCCAGCCCTGCGACTAAGTCCATGTAGACTCATGCGGCTGATGGGAAATGAGCCCATGCGGCTGAGTATGAGACTCGGCCTCATGCGGCTGGGACTAAGTTTCATGCGGTTTAGAAGTACAAGGGTCTCATGCGGCTGATGGTGACTTGCCGCATGAATACTCATGCGGTCAAGTACAGCCATGCGCCAGGGAACTGTTCTTCTTCTCCAAAATTCCGAGGAGAAGAACACTAGGAACCCATGCCTTCCAAGCTTCATATAACTTTCATCCGGAGCCCAAATCCGAACTTCCTCAGGTCAAAATAGGGTAGAACGAGCTACTCTACAACATGGAACCATCGAAACTCAGAAATAACAGGATTAAGTAGATCAAAACCCAAAAAATTCGAAAATGAAAGAAACTTAGATCTACAAGAATCTAGCCAAGAAAAATGGAAATGCCAAGAACTAAAGTGAGTTAAAATGCTGTAAGAAAGAGAATGAAGTAATAAAATTTGAGTTCCTCCATGAAGCAAGTTGCACTTGCCTAGACCTCTCTCTTCTCTCTCTGGTAGGTAAGGAAGTAAATGAGAAAGAAGAAGATGATAAATGAAGAGAGAGAATAAAGAGGGCTAATAAATATGAATGGTGGTGGTAGGTAGGGGGTTCACCCTTGGTCCATGATAGACCAAAGAAAACCGAACCAAGCCAAGAAATAACCAAGCCAAGAAGGAAATGCTAAGCCATGAAATTATGCAATGCAGAATAAATACGTACACGTATTCCAGAATACGTAATACGAACCACAGGCATTACAACTCTACCCACCTTAAAAGAATTCCGTCCTCGGAATTTAATCAAGAGGCTAGAGGAGCAATGACAAGCTATACTAATAATAAGCAAGCTATACTAGATAATCAATCAATCATGCAAGCAAGGAATCGAAGGCATGAGGCATAAGAAAGACATTATACCTCACGAGTCAAACAAGTCGGGATATCGCGATCGGATATCATCCTCACGCTCCCATGTTGACTCCCCCAAAGAGTGATGACCCCAAGCAACCCGGACTAACTTGATAGTCTTGTTCTTGAGGATCTTCTCTCTCCGGTCCAATATAGACACGGGCCTCTCCTCATACGAAAGGTTGGTACCAACAACCAATTCCGAATGATCTAGGATGTGGCTCGGGTCTGGGATATACCGTCGTAATTGGGATACATGGAACACGTCATGTACCTCGCTTAGCGACGGCGGAAGAGCGAGACGATAGGATACATCTCCTACTCGCTCCAGAATGTCGAACGATCCTATATACCTAGGACTAAGCTTTCCCCGGACGCCGAAACGAATGACGCCACGGTTAGGCAAAATCCTCAGGAATACATGATCGCCGACCAAAAACTCTAGAGGGCGTCGATAAGAATTGGCCCAATGGCGCTGGCGATCTTGGGCAACTCTAAGATGATCTCGGACTCTCTTGACCACCTCAACTGTCTGAGCGATCATTTCTGGACCAAGCATTTGTCTCTCTCCAACATCATCCCAGGCTAGCGGGGATCTGTACTTCCTACCATACAGTGCCTCGAACGGTGCCATCTGGATACTGGCCTGGAAACTGTTGTTGTACGAGAATTCCACCAGGTGCAAGTGATCTTCCCATGAACCACCGAAGTCGAGTGTGCATGATCTCAATATATCTTCAAGAGTCTTGATCGTGCGCTCCGACTGACCATCTATCTGCGGGTGATAAGCTGAACTGAACTGGAGGCGAGTCCCTAAACTCTCTTATAAGCTAAGTCAAAAGTACGACGTAAATCTAGAATCTCGATCCGAGGTAATACTGACTGGCACACCGTGCAATCTGACAATCTGCATGAGGTACATCTCTGCTAACTGAGCCGTCGATTGACCAACTCTGAATGGAAGAAAGTGAGCCACCTTCGTGAGCCGATCAATAATAACCCAGATAGCATCTCTACCAGCTGGGGATCTAGGTAATCCAGTCACGAAATCCATGGTCACATGCTCCCACTTCCATTCCGGAATCGGCAAGGGCTGAAGAAGTCCTGCTGGTCTCTGATGTTCGGCCTTGACTTGTTGGCAAACCAAACACCGAGAGACAAACCGAGCTATCTTCCGCTTCATGCCATTCCACCAGAAGTGCTGACGGATATCACGGTACATCTTCGTACTGCCGGGATGGATGGAATACTGAGAACTGTGCGCTTCTGACATGATCTCCTGTCTGATATCTCCGCTGGGTACACAAAGATGCTTATCATGTCGAAGTATACCGTCCTTATGAATGCATAACTCTGGTCTTCGTCCTGCCTCATACTCTGCTCTGAGTCGCTGAAGCTTGGAATCTGTTGACTGCGCCATCCGGATCCTCTCGACTATAGTAGACTGAACTTGCATACTGGCCATCAATGCCACACTAGAAGGGAGAACAACCTCTATACCCATCTTCTGAAGATCTGCTAACAGCTCTGGCTGTGCTGTTAGAAAATAAACTCCCGCTCTCCTGCTCAATGCATCCGCAACAACATTGGCCTTCCCGGGATGATACTGCAAGTTGACATCATAATCCACAAGAAGCTCCAGCCACCTTCTCTGACGCATGTTAAGATCCTTCTGGGTGAAAATATACTTCAGGCTCTTGTGGTCGGTAAAAATCTCCACCCTGTCTCCATACAAGTAGTGCCTCCACAACTTAAGTGCAAACACCACTGCTGCCAGCTCCAAGTCATGGGTTGGGTAATTTCTCTCATGATCATGAAGTTGTCGTGACGCATAAGCTATTACCTTCCCATGTTGCATCAGAACACATCCTAAACCCCTGCCTGAAGCATCACAATACACTGAGAATCCTCCGGTCCCATCTGGAAGCGTGAGAATAGGTGCCGTTATCAGGCCTCGCTTCAACTGCTCAAAAGAACTCTGACACTCCGCTGTCCAAGCAAACTGTGCATCCTTGCGAGTCAACTGGGTCAATGGCGCTGATATTCGAGCAAAATCTGATACAAACCGCCGGTAATAGCCGGCCAATCCAAGGAAACTGCGAACTTCTGCAACTGTGCTGGGCACCGGCCACGACTCAATAGCCACAATCTTCTGGGAATCGACTTCTACTCCTCCTCTGGTGATGATATGACCCAAGTACGAAATGCGATCAAGCCAGAACTCGCATTTACTAAACTTGGCATACAACTGGTGCTCCCTGAGAGTCTGAAGAACCACACGGAGATGCTACTCATGTTCCGCCTCACTCTTGCTGTAGACCAGGATGTCATCCAAGAACACAATCACAAACTGATCCAAGTAAGACATGAAGATGCGATTCATGCACGCCCCAGAACCAGAATACTGGAGAGCGGGAGAATGACTCAGCCAGCTACGTATTACGGGTAGATGAATACCGTATAATACGATCAATGCTGTCTAAAAGGCGAGAGGGTGCATACTACATGAAAGTCTCGCTATGGTCACTTCACATCTATTGTCTCAATCATTCAAATAAGAAGCAATAATAGAGAACATTTAAAAATAAGCAATAAGGCATCCCAAACGCTTAGTCAAAATGTTCTTGAGATCTGGCTTTACAAAATATAGCCAGATGATATAGCAATATATACACAATTATTATCAGCTGTAGTCTGACTTAATTACAATTATGTAAAAGTAAGTGCAAGACAATCCGACTAACATGTCGGTGCCAAACGGCAAAATATAAAGTAAGTAACAAAACGAGCGAGGAAGTAAGAAACCCACTCGAGTCCTCCTGCGATCATCCCTCTAGTATTGACCATCTTGGAGGTAGAGGTAAGCTGAGTCCTCGGAAACTGGCTCTAAATCTGGCCATACAAAACCAGAGAGGTTAGACCTCTAATAGCAAGTACCGCAAGGAAGCACGATATGAGATATTAAACCAGTAATTAAGAGAATATAATAATAGATCTCTGCTTGCTACTGGGATTCACATAATATCACGACACTTCGAACCAACCTCCCAACCAAACAAGGACAGAAGTTGGCCCGTCATGTCCTGATGCTCTGATCATCTCAGTTAGGTAACAGAGTAGGTACAATACATAAACAAATCAACTTAAACGGCCATCCAACTCCTACGGCTTACTACTGTGAGTTCCAAGTTATCCTGGAATTTTGCAATAAAGATTTCTCAGTTCTTACTATGGACAAACAAGGCTAGTCGATCCAATCAATCAATTGCGCTAATCATGAATTAGACGAGTCCCAGCAGGACGCCCGTCATCAATATATAATATACAATAAATAGTATAACCAGATACCGCTCCATGCCCGTGTGGCAGGTTTGCAGTATCTGTGGGGATCAGCCGGCCTGTCGGACACTACTAGTCCCAAGAGGGCTGCCATATAAGAACTCAGGAATCTATTCTCTCCATCCAATCATTATTTTTATTTAACTTAATAGTCTCTACGTTGAGTGAAATCCCATGCCGTAGATCATGGTCATTCGGAATGAGTACTTTCGTATGGGGTACGATATGCACAACTCTACAACGATGCCCGTGCGGTTAGGTTGTAGGTCTTACATAGCGTAATGCAACAATCCAAACTAACCACGGAACAATCATGCCTTGACCATAAAGTACACATGCTTCTTTTATAGTAAAATAAATAAATTAATAAATTGAAGCCTGTATGTGTGCCTGTATGTCAATATTCGGGATTGGCCAATCGATTATAGTAGTTCATACTTAATATGAACGTGTCTTATTCCATTTAATTCGATAAGACGACTAGCCAGTCTCTTAGTTCCATCTAGGAATGCATGATCAATAATTAATTAAGATAATAATCAATGTTAATTAATGTCAAATTCGGGAAATAAACATTGGGAAATAAATAATGATTGGGAAATAAATAATCTCATGTGCTGTGGGAAATGATTGGGGAATAAATAAATCTCATGCGCTGTGGAAAATGTTTGGGAAATAAAGAATCTCATGCGCCTGAGGAATGATTGGGAAATAAATAATATCATGCGCTGTGGGAAAGGTTAGAAAATAAATAATATCATGCGTCTGAGGGAAATGATTGGGGAATAAATAATATCATGCGCTGAGAAATAAGATTGGGAAATAAATAAACTCATGCGCTGTGGGAATACGGCTGTGAGATGAGATTGGGAAATAAATAATCCATGCACCTGAGAGAAATGATTGGGAAATAAATAAACTCATGTGCTGTGGGAATGCGGCTGTAAGATGAGATTAGAAAATAAATAATCCATGCGCTGAGAAAAATGATTGGGAAATAAATAAACTCATGCGCTGTGGGAATGCGGCTGTGAGATGAGATTGGAAAATAAATAATCCATGCGTCTGAGAGAAATGATTGGAAAATAAATAAACTCATGCGCTGTGGGAATGCGGCTGTGATTCCTGTACAATCGGCGCATGGGATACTCACGTTGCGTCTTCAGTACATGCGCGTAAGGAACCTACGTGCATGACACGCTCGGAGTCAAAGAATGCGTTGCCGGAACTTCACGGAAGGATGTACCATTCGTCTGGTCGACAGAATGCCAGACATCATTTGAGAATCTGAAGCAGAAGTTGATATCAGCGCCTATTCTTACATTGCCAGTTGGACCCGGAGGTTTTACCGTTTATTGTGATGCGTCAGGTAAAGGACTTGGATGTGTCCTCATGCAGCATGGGAAGGTGATAGCATACGCATCTAGGCAACTTCGGGACCACGAGAAGAATTATCCAACTCATGATTTGGAGTTGGCAGCAGTAGTATTTGCTTTGAAGCTATGGAGGTATTACTTATATGGTGATCGAGTGGACATGTACACAGACCACAAAAGTCTGAAGTACATTTTTACTCAGAAGGAACTGAACATGAGGCAGAGAAGATGGTTGGAGTTGATTAAGGACTATGACGTGGAGCTTCAGTATCACCCAGGCAAGGCTAATGTGGTAGCAGATGCTCTCAGCAGGAGAGGCGGCACATTTATGTTGACAACACAGAGGCATATCTTAGAAGACCTTCAGGAGATGGGCATCGAGGTTATACTTCCTAGTGATGTAGGAGTTCTGGCGAGTCTACAAGTTCAATCCAACTTGGTAGACAGGATCAAGGCAGCTCAGACACAAGACCCAAGGATTCAGAAGCTTAAGGCAGAATGTGAGTCAGGACTCAGGAAGGAGATGAGAATTCATGAAGATGGTACACTTAGGTTTGGCTCACGTCTTTGTGTGCCTAGTGGAGATATCAGACAGGAGGTTATGGCAGAAGCTTACAGTTCCCAGTATTCTGTACACCCTGGAGGGACCAAGATGTACCAAGATATCAAGCAGCACTTCTGGTGGAACGGGATGAAGAGGGAGATAGCTAGATTCGTTTTCCGTTGCTTGGTATGTCAGCAAGTGAAGGCAGAGCAGCAGAGGCCAGCTGGATTATTGCAACTACTTCCTATTCCGGAATGAAAATGAGAACATATTACAATGGACTTTGTGACCGGTTTACCAAGATCACCAAGTGGTAAAAATGCTATTTGGGTGATAGTAGATCGGCTTACAAAGGTGGCACACTTTCTTCCTTTTAGAGTAGGTCAATCTACGGAGAAGTTGGCAGAGTTGTATATGCAGCAGATAGTCAGGCAGCATGGGGTCCCTGTCAGTATTGTGTCAGACAGAGATACCCGTTTTATATCACATTTTTGGAAGAGCTTACATCATAGCTTGGGTACCAAGTTAAGATTTAGCACGGCTTACCATCCACAGACGGACGGGCAATCAGAAAGAACAATTCAGACTTTAGAAGACATGTTGCGAGCTTGCACCCAAGATTTTGGAGGATCTTGGGAGAGCCACCTACACTTGGTCAAGTTCTCATACAACAACAGTTATCAAGCCAGTATCCAGATGGCGCCGTTTGAAGCACTATATGGTAAGAAGTGTAGGTCGCCACTAGCATGGGATGATATCGGGGAGAGAAAGATGTTAGGCCCGAAAATGATTGTTCAGACAGTTGAATTGGTCAAAGGAATTAGAGAGCGACTTCGAGTTGCACAGGATCGGCATCGTCATTGGGCGGACCAGCATCGTAGGCCGCTAGAGTTTTCTGTTGGGGACCACGTGTTCTTGAGGATCTCACCTACCCGTGGGGTCATTAGGTTTGGCGATCGCGGGAAGTTGAGTCCGCGGTACGTGGGCCCATTTGTTATTCTTGAGAGGATAGGCGATGTTGCTTATCGTTTATCCCTTCCACCTTCGTTACGAGAGGTGCATGACGTATTTCATGTATCTCAGTTGCGAAGGTATGTATCCGACCCAAGCCATATCCTTGATCATTCTGAGCTGGTTGTTGGTACCAACCTGTCTTACGAGGAACAGCCTGTGTCTATTTTGGACCGAAGAGAGAAGGTACTCAAGAACCGAACAATTAGCCTTGTCCGGGTTGCTTGGGGTCATCACTCTTTAGGAGAGTCAACATGGGAACGTAAGGATGATATCCGATTACGGTATCCGCACCTGTTTGACTCACAAGGTATATCTCTTTCTGTATATCTTGATTGTCTTAACTCCTCATGCTTGCCACCTTACGAGTAGAATTGCTTGGTGTCGTCGATAGTTAAACATAGATATGTTACTATTGACATTGTAGAATAATTGCTTACTTAAATTGCTTATACCTGGAGTAGTCCAGCTCTGATGTTTCTATCCCACTTGGATTTGAAATTTCGAGGACGAAATTTTTCTAAGGAGGGTAGAGATGTCACTTCCCGTTCCAAGAATACGTATTCTAAATACATGTACTGCTGGAATATATTCATTTAATGTTTATCATGTATTGTTCTGTATTTAAATTCCTTTAATTTTCTGTTAATTAATTCCCTGTAATTTTATTTCTGCACTTTACTTTCTGCTTTTATACTCTGCTTTTACTTTGCTTTTGGGTTCGGCCTAGATTGGTTTATTTTCGGTTTTTGTTGGTTCATCATGAACCGAAATAAACCCCCCACCTACCACCACCCCATTTAAAGCCCCAAACCCTTTCTCTCTCTTCATTACTTCTTTTTCTTATTACTCTTCTTCTTCCTCATAACTCTCCCACCAACCTAAGAGAGCAAGGCAAGTGCCAACTTGCTTCTTGATGGATCCCTATTTTTATTGTTCTATCATCTTTCCTATTTGATTCTAAGTCTCTTTAGTACTTAGCATTTTCAATTTTCATGGCTTATTTGTTGTAGATCTAAGTTTGATACATTTTCGGTTTTTTTTTGGTTTTGATCTCTAAAACTTGGTTATTTTCGAAAACTAATAGTTCTATGTTGTAGAGAATTCAATTTCATTCAGTTTTGGCTTTTGTTTCGCTTGATTGCGACTTCGGATGAGGAAGTTATGGCCATAGCAAGTTTTTAGGACTTTCATGGCTGAACTGGCTGTTTGGGGACGATGAACCCCATGCGCCGGGAACCCCATGCGCCCGGGAGGCCATGTGCCGTGAAGTTCCGGCAACGCATTCTTTGACTCCGAGCGTGTCATGCACGTAGGTTCCTTACGCGCATGTACTGAAGACGCAACGTGAGTATTCCATGCGCCGATTGTGCAGGAATCACAGCCGCATTCCCACAGCGCATGAGTTTATTTATTTCCCAATCTTATTCCTCAGCGCATGATATTATTTATTCCCCAATCATTTTCCTCAGGCGCATGATATTATTTATTTTCCAACCTTTCCCACAGCGCATGATATTATTTATTTCCCAATCATTCCTCAGGCGCATGAGATTCTTTATTTCCCAAACATTTCCCACAGCGCATGAGATTTATTTATTCCCCAATCATTTCCCACAGCTCATGAGATTATTTATTTTCCAATCATTATTTATTTCCCAATATTTATTTCCCGAATTTGGCATTAATTAACATTAATTGTTATTTTGATTAATTATTGATCATGCGTTCCTAGATGGAACTAAGAGACTGGCTAGTCGTCTTATCGAATTAAATGGAATAAGACACGTTCATATTAAGTATGAACTACTATAATCGATTGGCCAATCCCGAATATTGACATACAGACACACATGCAGGCTTCAATTTATTAATTTATTTATTTTACTATAAAAGAAGCATGTGTACTTTATGGTCAAGGCATGATTGTTCCGTGGTTAGTTTGGATTGTTGCATTACGCTATGTAAGACCTACAACCTAACCGCACGGGCATCGTTGTAGAGTTGTGCATATCGTACCTCGTACGAAAGTACTCATTCCGAATGACCATGATCCACGGCATGGGATTTCACTCAACGTAGAGACTATTAAGTTAAATAAAAATAATGATTGCATGGAGAGAATGGATTCCCGAGTTCTTATATGGCAGCCCTCTTGGGACTAGTAGTGCCCGACAGGCCGGCTGGTCCCCACAGATACTGCAAACTTGCCACACGGGCATGGAGTGGTATCTGGTTATACTATTTATTATATATTGTATATTGATGACGGGCGTCCTGCTGGGACTCGTCTAGTTCATGATTGGCGCAATTGATTGATTGGATCGACTAGCCTTGCTTGTCCATAGTAAGAACTGAGAAATCTTTATTGCAAAATTCCAGGATAACTTGGAACTCACAGTAGTAAGCCGTAGGAGTTGGATGGCCGTTTAAGTTGATTTGTTTGTGTATTGTACCTACTCTGTTACCTAACTGAGATGATCAGAGCATCAGGACATGACGGGCCAACTTCTGTCCTTGTTTGGTTGGGAGGTTGGTTCGAAGTGTCGTGATGTTATGTGAATCCCAGTAGCAAGCAGAGATCTATTATTATATTCTCTTAATTACTGGTTTAATGTCTCATATCGTGCTTCCTTGCGGTACTTGCTATTAGAGGTCTAACCTCTCTGGTTTTGCATGGCCAGATTTAGAGCCAGTTCCCGAGGACTCAACTTACCTCTACCTCCAAGATGGTCAATACTAGAGGAATGATCGCAGGAGGACTCGAGTGGGTTCCTTACTTCCCCGCTCGTTTTGTTACTTATTTTATATTTTGCCGTTTGGCACCGACATGTTAGTCGGATTGTCTTGCACTTACTTTTACATAATTGTAATTAAGTCAGACTGCAGCTGATAACAATTGTGTATATGTTGCTATATCATCTGGCTATATTTTGTAAAGCCAGATCTCAAGAACATTTTGACTAAGCGTTTGGGACGCCTTATTGCTTATTCTTAATTGTTCTCTATTATTGCTTCTTGTTTGAATGATTGAGACAATAGATGTGAAGTGACCATAGTGAGACTTTCATGTAGTATGCACCCCCTCGTCTTTTAGACATCATTGATCGTATTATACGGTATTCATCTACCCGTAATACGTAGCTGGCTGAGTCATTCCTCCGCTCTCCAGTATTCTGGTTCTGGGGCGTGGCCCTGGCTGCCGGGGCTGGTGCTGAAGACTGATTCATCTGGCCGTGAGATCTCTTCCGACCTTCGGTCCTGTCCATGATCCTCTGGGAGGTATACTCATGCCTCCGGGCTGCTCTCAAGACTGCATCAAAAGTCTGATGCTCAAACTGCTCAACTGCTAACAAGATCTTCAGGTGAAGTCCCTGCTGGAACCGCTGGGCTCGATCATACTCGGTTGCCACCAAGGTAGGAGCAAACCGACTGAGTCTGGAAAACTCGGCCGCATATCCATCGACCGTCCTGCCTCCTTGTCTCAGATTGGTAAACCTCGTCTGCAGATCATACCGAGCTACGGCATCAAAATACTTGGTCTGGAATCTCTTTCTGAACACTGCCCATGGAATGGCTGCTGCTAACCCAACGGCCTGCGCCGCCCACCAGCTACGAGCAAGTTCTAACAACTGCAGGCGTACCACGGCTACCTTCTCATTCTCCGGAGTCCTGGCTACTTCGAGGACCATCTCTGTATCCTGAAGCTAAGCATCTGCTGCGATAGCATCTTCACTACCATCAAAGAAGGGAGGGTTCAAGCGCTTGAAGCTGTTGGCCGCGCTGTTCCCTGGACGATCGCCTCTGGTCAAAGCATCCACCACTGCTTGTTGCAAGGCATCTCCACGACGATCTTGGAAAGCTATCAAGGTCCTGACGAGTCCTACTAATGTGCCATCATCAGGTTCTACAGGCTGAACTGGCTGAACTGGGGGCTCTTCTCCAATAGGCTCGACCCTAGAGGCTACTCCGGAGTGCTGGACTTGATCTCCGGGCTGCTGCTGGTCCGCGGGAGGTGCTCCGCCTTGCTGGTCGGCAGGACCATGAACAATGCCGCTGAAGAAGACGACATAGAGAACAATAAGGAAGGACCAGGACAGATCAACGAATACTGATTGAGACATCTATTCGGTAAACCCTCACATATCTTGATTTACAAGACCTGCATGGGCCACCACTTAAACCATGTCACGCCCCAGAACCAGAATACTAGAGAGCGGGGGCAGACATAGCCAGCTACGTATATTGAAATGGATTCCACCTCGCTATACGGTCACGGCTGTCTAGATACATAAGGGTTTTCTACAAGCCAACAGTCTCCTAAGGTCATGCACAAGCCTATTGTCTCAATCACAAGCAAGTAAGTAAATGTTACAAGATGTATGATCATTAAATATACAATAATAAGGCGTCCCAAATATTATATATTCAGCTGATCATGAAGCTAGTCGTTACAAAATATGAGGACTAGCAAGAGTTTAGTCATACATGATCAACCCTAGGATCTGTTAATCATGTTACAGCCCGTAGGCAGACAGTAATTAAAGTGCAACCGAGCTAAACAGGTGCTCGTCGACTAAACGCCTCAAAAGAATATTTTTACAATAAGTGGGAGATCAAAAATAAACCCACTCGTTGCCAGGGTTCCGTCTAGTGGTCACCATCTGGCTGGAAGGCCGGTAGATCCTCTGGAGCTGCTCCGAAATCTGGCCATACAAAATCAGCTGGGTCAGATCCCAGAAAGAGCAAGTGCCACAAAGGAAGCTTCACTTAGGAACTAAAACCAGCAATCATCACAAGAGTATAAATAAGGTAAAAACTGGAAATAAAAAAATACATTAGGATGATATACGACGAGATAACCATGGAACTATTCAGATAACCAGGTTACAACCCGTAAACCAAACAAGGACCGGGGTTGCAACCCTTCATCTGAACAGAACTTAGAATTCTCACCATTTATCGGTAAAATAAATACAGGCATTCAGGTCATATAGCAATCTGGAGCAGGATCAGGACAAGACTAGACTGGTTAAACTCCATCCAATCATTCACGGCCAAGCAAGAATTACGGCTTGATACTTTAACTAACTAGGATTATCACAGGCCTAATTACTAGCAAGATGCAGTGAGATTATTCCACAGCCACAAGCCCTGCAGACCATCCAGGTTACCCAGGACGAAAGATTAGGGTTGAATTCAGGTGGGTACATCGTCCAGGAAACGCATGTACCCTTAAGTAGCTTGAAAGGTGCAACACATGACAGTGAGCTGGAAATGTGTCCTACTCGACGGCAGGCTACAGATCCCAGGTGCGCCCAGGTAACGGGATTGCCTGTAGCTGGGAAATCTCTTCATGACTAATGCGTTAATCTAGTTATTAACCTTAGTCCATTTCAATAGGTACTCCTGACCGTGGTACTCAGGAGCTCCCTCCCTAGACATGATGCAAGACAGGACTAGTTTATTTGTACAAGCATAATCGCCCACGGTGTCCATGTTATTATACAGGTCATGTCATGTCAGGTAGCCGTCGCAACAGCTTATCAGATATATCATGTCAGGTTTATCATGTCAAGTGTTCTTGTCAGGAGTGCACCACGATGGGCCACTATCAGGTCATGTCAGGTTTTCTTGTCAAGAGTGCACTACTACGGGTCACTATCGTGTCATGCTCAGGTATCATTTCCAAACATATTAAACAAATCCATGATTATCAAGTTCATGACAAAAGGCGTAAGGATATAAAATGGGCGTAAAATATCTAATAAAGGAGTTACGAAACATGGGCAAATAATGATAAATAATAATACACAGGACCATGAGAAAGTCATACGGTTCAGTCATATGCGGCCAGGAAAGGAGGGGGCGCATGCGGCTGGAAGTACAAGGGCGCTAGCGGCTGGAAATGCAAAGGCGCATGTGGCTGGAATTAATCGGGATCATGCGGCCCGGACTCAGAAGTCCATGCGGCCAGGGTCTAGGGTTCTCATGCGGCTCGGGGATCAGGGCCTATGCGGCTGGCAAGTGCTTGAGTTTATGCGGTTCAGGGAGGTGAGCGCATATGCGGCTCGAATTAGAAAGGGGTCTTCATGCGGCTGATGGCGAACTCAAGTCCATGCGGCTCACATAGCAAAACCCATGCGGCCCGGAAGAAGTGAGGGCACATGAGGCTGGGTCAATGCGATGCTTATGCGGCTGGGGGGGAACAGTTGCATATGCGGCTCGAGAAGAGTTCGTTCCCAGCCCTGCGACTAAGTCCATGTAGACTCATGCGGCTGATGGGAAATGAGCCCATGCGGCTGAGTATGAGACTCAGCCTCATGCGGCTGGGACTAAGTTTTATGCGGTTTAGAAGTACAAGGGTCTCATGCGGCTGATGGCGACTTGCCGCATGAATACTCATGCGGTCAAGTACAGCCATGCGCCAGGGAACTATTCTTCTTCTCCAAAATTCCGAGGAGAAGAACACTAGGAACCCATGCCTTCCAAGCTTCATAAAACTTTCATCCGGAGCCCAAATTCGAACTTCCTCAGGTCAAAATGGGATAGAACGAGCTACTCTACAACATAGAACCATCAAAACTCAGAAATAACAGGATTAAGTAGATCAAAACCTAAGAAATTCAAAAATGAAAGAAACTTAGATCTACAAGAATCTAGCCAAGAAAAATAGAAATGCCAAGAACTAAAGTGAGTTAAAATGCTGTAAGGAAGAGAATGAAGTAATAAAATTTGAGTTCCTCCATGAAGCAAGTTGTACTTGCCTAGACCTCTCTCTTCTCTCTCTGGTAGGTAAGGAAGTAAATGAGAAAGAAGAAGATGATAAATGAAGAGAAAGAATGAAGAGGGCTAATAAATATGAATGGTGGTGGTAGGTAGGGGGTTCACCCTTGGTCCATGATAGACTAAAGAAAACCGAACCAAGCCAAGAAATAACCAAGCCAAGAAGGAAATGTTAAGCCAGGAAATCATGCAATGCAGAATAAATACGTACACGTATTCCAGAATACGTAATACGAACCACAGGCATTACAAGACCTGCTAAAGAAGTTTGATCTGGACAATGTCAAACCTATTAGCACTTCAATGGCAACTTCAACAAAGCTTGATTCAGATGAACAAGGCAAGCCAGTCGACACACGTAAGTATCGAGGTATGATTGGTAGTTTACTTTATTTAACTGCTAGTCATCCAGATATAATGTTTAGTGTTTGCCTGTGTGCACATTTTCAAGCTAACCCAAAGGAATCACATCTGTCCGCAGTTAAGCGTATCTTTCGATACCTTAAGGGCACTTCTTCTGTTGGCTTGTGGTATCCCAAAACTAAGTCCTTTGACCTTATTGGTTATTCGGATACAGATTTTGCTGGATGCAAAGTTGATAGAAAAAGTACCAGTGGTACATGTCATTTCTTAGGCAAGGCTTTAGTCTCATGGTTTAGTAAAAAACAAAATTCTGTAGCCCTATCAACAACAGAGGCTGAGTATATCGCCGCAGGACGTTGTTGTGCTCAGATTTTGTGGATAAAACAAACCCTAGAAGACTATGATTTATTTTACACACATATTCCCATTTTCTGTGATAACACGAGCACTATTAATTTGACTAAGAATCCAGTATGTCACTCTCGTACTAAACATATCGAGATTCGATATCACTTTCTTAGAGATCATCATCAAAATGGAGATATAAACCTTGTGTACATAGATACTGAAAATCAACTAGCTGACATCTTCACTAAACCTCTAGCGGAAGATCGTTTCAATTATTTACGCCGAGAATTAGGAATTTTGGACGTCAATAATATTAATTAATTTTGTTTTATGATTATATATCATTACGCAAAAACTGTATTAGAGACAAGCCAATAAAGAGTCTGTCTGTCACCACAACTACGGTTGAAGTGAAGCGGTACTTAAGAGTTCTCCGGTGAACCTCCGCCAGCTAGGACAGTACTCCTACAGCTAATCTGAAACAGTCGCTGTGTAACAATATTTAATCTATAAAATAATATTAATTATGTTAATTGAAGTTGAAATGACTAATCTTTGAATTAAATATTTGAAATGAGACAATGAAAAAGAATGGCAAAAATCAACTATAAAGAACCCTAGGCGAATTCGGCCAGAGCTCTGACCGAATTCGGTCCGAGTTCGGTTGAGGTTGTCAGGTTATATATACAGAACCCGAGAAGCCTTTCTTCTTCATTGCTTCCAAACTACATCACAACAGCAGTAGCAGCCGCGAAGGAGCCCCGAACCCTAGCTTTTCACCACCCTCCTTCTTCCAATCCAAGTGGTGAAATCAATCCAAAATTTGGATTCGTGCGGAGTTCGTCGTTCTCTTCGACATACTTTGATTTCGGGAGGTATAACCACATCCTTCTCCACTTTTTATTTAGTGCATTTTTACTTCAATTTGCACAAATGGCACCCAAATTCAATCCTTCAAAGAGGAAGAAGACGAACCCCAGTGAGGAAGGGTCATCTTCGTATTCGTATACGGATTCCCTCTTCTCGCCGGTCCAAACGAGCGACGGCGCGTTCGACGGGTTTTTCTTTCAAACCCTAGACCAAGCCCTACTGTGGTATGGAGACTTCTCCATGAGATCCATATGCACAGGCGCTCCAGTCAAATGGACTGTATTTCCTGATCATCGTCATTTCTTTGAGGCATTAGGGTTACATCTTTTTGTTAAAATCTGCTTTCCTATAGCAACTAATGCCATTAGATTATTTTATTGCAATCTCATATTAAACACTTTTGATGTGAGCACTCGTGTTGGAGGTATTGATATCAATTTCAATGATGACCTCTTAGCGGAGATCCTTGGTATCCCTAACGAAGGTGAACCGCTAGTTGACATCACTGAATTTGATTTCCCCGAAGGCACGACACTTGCCAGTTTCAAAGTGGAACTCTGTGCACCTGATAGAGTACGCTCTGGAAAGTTCAAGGCTAACAACCTGAACTTGTTTAACTATGAATTGCATCGCATCATCTATTCCACTATCCTTCCAAAATCTACTTCAAAGGATAATGTGACTTCTCTTGAGCTGTCCGCCATGTACCACATTCTTAAGGGGATTCCATTTTTTGCCCCTAAGACCATGATTCAGATGATGGGTCGTTGTCGTGCAAGAGATAGAAATCTCTCTTACACGATGATTCTTCCACGCATCTTTCAGCGCTTCGATATCGATCTGTCGACTTGTACTCAGGACCCTGAGCCCAAGTTTCTTCAGTTATCTCGTCGTAGCATGACTGCTTCAGCTCCACCTCCTGCTCCTCCTACTGCACCTCCTACTGCACCTCCTCCACCACCTCATCAGTATGCCATGACATTTGAGGGCATACATCAGCACTTATCTGCTTTGTACATCTCGATGACGGACATGGCTCGCGAGCGTGAGTTCCGCGACGTCACCCGTTATCAGGCGCTTGCAAATTCCTTAGCTGATCTTCGTTTCGCCCAGACTAGTAATTCAGCCGGTTCTATCCCTAGAGATCCAGCTTTATCTGGTTATCGCTGTGAGGATGGGGCTGTTCATGCCTACTTACAGCCCGGTAACGCCTATGATTGGTACCGTCCTGACCATGCTCCACCTCGTGACTTTGTTGGTGAGTTCTATGCTGGCGCCCCTCCTCATCCTTCTGGCGCTGGTACCTCTGGAGCTGGTCCTTCAGGACATGCTGGTCGAGCTGATGATGATGATGAGGATGATGATGAGGAGATGTGACTATATGATTTTGAGTGATATTTTATTGTGCACTTGGAAATGCTCCGACATACCAAGTTATTATCAGTACTTTTTGATTATTATTAGCACTTTCTAGTTTGCTTCAGTACTCTGTTATTTTCATGGACATGTTTATTATGCCTCAGTTTATGGCATTCTAGTTTATTTCAGCACTATGTTTCAGTTTCAGTTTATAATAGCACTATCTCTTATATTGCTTCATTCTTTATAGCTGCCTGTGAAATTACATGCCTGTGATGATTATTTTTTAGACAATACATGCCTGTGACATTTCTCTTTTATTTCTGCCTTATTTCTTTATATGTGTTTTCTCACTATTTGTTACTTATGCATTGATTGCGGGGGAGCTTTATCTTTTGCAATTATTTTGCTAAGTGACAAAGGGGGAGAAAATTAAAGATCTAACATTTTTTTGAGATAATAAAGGATATGAACAATTAAAATTCTATTTTTTGATATTTTGTAAGCCCCTGTTTTTCAATTTTAGTTTTATTAGTGCTAATTAAATTTTTATGTCATTAATAGCCTTAAAATAATTATTAGAATTTTTTAGGAATTTTTTTATAATTTTTAAATGAGTTTTTAAGTAGAAAATATTGATTTGTAAATTTTCTAAAATATTTTAATATCATTTTGCAAATCTTTGAAATGTTTTTATATCAGTTTGTAATTAGAAATTTGTTTTAATTGAGGAATGCAAATATTATTTTGCATTTTATACTGTTAAAATCTTTATGCAATTTCCTAAACTATAGGGGCTTTAGTGCTAACTACCAAACCCCCCCACACGACAACTCTTTCTCTCTCCTCGGCCTCACCCACTCCGCTGCCCCGACCGCCACGACCGGCTGCCCCTGCTAAATCCGGCTGCCCCCACCGCCTCGAACCCCCTATAAAACTCCCCACTCTCCTCCGACCAGACCCTAACCCTAAACTCTCCCCACGACCGCCAGCGCCGCCCCATCTCCCACTCTCACCCCCACCGGAACCCTAGCTTCGGCGAGCCCCTGTCCAGCCCCACCGACGACCCTCACCGCCAACCACCGCCATCGACAAGTTCGCCTCGACGAGCTGAAGGCAGCGCCACTCGAGCGCCGCCTCGCCGACGTCTCCTCCGCCGTCCACAACCCTCAATACCCCCCCAAAGTCGGACACACAGGTAACAGTTACGAGACTGTGTCGTGCGTGTCTCGTACACGTGTATGTGGTTCGCCGTGTCCTGGCGAACATTTTGATAGAACTGGACACGCGAGATTAAACTTGTGTGTGTTGTGCAGGCCTAGGACACGAGGATACCTGTGTCCCTAACTGTCAGGACACAGGGTTGATTTATTATTTTTTTTATAATAATTAAACCGAACCTAAATAAAATAAACGAAACCCTTACTCTAACAAAGCCAACGGGCTGACCCCCTGGCCAGCCCGACTCGACCTAAACCCCCCCCCCCGCGCTGTGTTGGCCTGGGTTCGAGTCCCCCTGGCTGTCTTTGTTTCCTTTTTCTTTTTCTTTTCCTTTTTCTTTTATATATATATATATATTTATATATATATGTATATACATATTTTTGTATATATATATGTATTATTATATATACTATATTTATGTATATATACTTGCTATTTTTATATATATATATATATATATATATATATATATATATATATATATATATATATATACTTCATCTTTTATACTTTATTGTTTTATGTATGTGTATATATATATATATATATGTATTATGTATACATATATATTTATGTATATATATTTCCTTGTGTATATATATTATTATATATATACTATTATATGTATATGTATACATTATTTTTGTATATATATATATATATATATATATATATAATATAGTTGAGTATTTTTCTTATATGTATAAATATCCCTATGTTTATGTATATATGTATATATATATATATATATATATATATATATATATATATATATATATATATATATATATATATATATATATATATTATTTTGGTATTTCACTTAGCTTAGTGTAAATTATCTTTATAAAATAATGTTCATACTTTTATAGTTACTATGCATAACTTTACCATATTAAAATAATAATATTTATTTTGACTATTACCAAATTGTATTTTTATTGTATTTAAATTACTGCAACCATTTGATGTCCAAGCCTAGCATGGGTGTTTGGGCCCAAATGTGTTTTCACACATTCAAGACCTGTACAAGTCATATTGGATTTGATTCATGGCCTTGGGTCCTGTATTTGAACTTTGGTTCAAATTATATACATGGACAAAATACGCAGATAATTAATTATTGTGTGCAATGTTGTTTTTGATTTTCTAAAAAAAATACTTAAGTACTACTAAAATTATGGAAAAATAGTTTTTAGATACTATGTTAAGTTAGCTAATTTAGTATAATTTTTGTAGTATTTAAATTACTGTTTTGCCACTAATTTGGCATATGAAACCAAAACTCATTTTTTGTATACTTAGGAAACCTGATTTTTATTAAATACTTGTACTGGTTAATAAATTCCAGAAAAATTATAATAAATTTCTATGATTAACAAAGATCACTTTGGTACTTTACTTTAAGAAAAACTAGGATTTTTGTCTATCTCAAAAATTGTTAGAACACAATGGTCTTTTGATTTATTTATTGATTAATTACGACTTGTAGCTTTTTGTGTTATTTTGAGTTTTAGCCGTGTTGAACCCCACCCTTCACTAGTGTAAAGACCCTAGGAAGTTAGTTAAAGTAGTGTGTCACCCCATATTGGTCTCTTATGCCAAAATCATCATTTTGGCTAGGTGCCCAATCACAAGCCGTGTTTCACCAATTAGTGTCCTAGTGTTATAGCTTAGTGTAAAAACTAAGTTATTGTATTTGCTTCTACAGCGACGAGTTATCGGACATCCATAGCACTGTTATCGCAGCTTGTTTTGTTTTGTTTTGCTTTGCTAGAGGCAAGTACTTTCTACGAACTTTACATATTGTCACATAAATGAACTGCAAACCCCACCATGTTAAATGCTGATCCTTGGGGTAGCAAGTTAGATCTCTACATGTTGTACTTCCAGTTACTACCATGCTTAGAACAGTCTTGATGTATCTCTCACATGATTAGAATATGGGTTATGGGAAAACTGATAGTAGTGTACGTGATCATGACCCCCCTATAGTAGCGAGCGAGGTCGCATTTTATATGCACACCTTGCCGCATGCCATTATCCCACATTTCTGTACGAATGTACACCTATGCCTGTTGACTTGTACGTATGTACATTTTATTTACATGTACCACAGTACATTGTACATCTATTGACCGATCACGTACTTGCTACAGTTTTAAACACTACATGTACATCTGTCTCTATGACATATATATCCTTGCCATGATAGATTGGGTGATGCCATGTTTCCAGTTATTTCCTTTTATGTTCATTTTCATGTTTCATATGCTAGTTTGCTAGATTCAGTACTTGCTTCCGTCCTGACAGGATAACGTTGTAGGTGTCCTTACTGAGGAGGAGTTACTCTACGACTCATACTATGGAGTTTCTGCCGAGGACCCAGCTTTGCTTTATGAGGATGTTCCTGTGGGGAACCTCGCCTAGTTATCTTTTGTTTACTTAGACTTTTGAGAGTAGACATGTATTAGACTATATCTTTTGTAACTGGACATGTATCCAATTTTACTTTACAGTTCATTTGTACTTGGACATTTCACTATATACGACGACTTTTGTGTTTGGAGCATTTATAATTCTTCTTCACTTATAGAACTGTTAGCACATTTAGTCTTATCCTGTTGTCTCTAGAACAGCTTACTACGTTTAATCTCAACGTAGGCTGGGCATGACTCGGCCTGGCCCAACAATTTGGGTAGCGGGTCGTGACATGTTTTAAGTGGTGGCCGATGCAGGTCCTGACTAAACTGTTTGGTTACGTTATTGTACCAAGCATGCCTGCAATTAGGAACTTAAGGTAATTAGACAACATTAGGAAAGACGCTTAGAACACCTAGAGGAATGCTAGGATTGCAACATAGGGAATATAACGCATGTTTGCTATTATAATTAGATTTCCTTGCATATGATTACTTACTTTAAACAAGTCCTTATAAAGTCCTTTATGTGTAATTTAGATGGTGCTTACTCGTTCATCCCAGTATGTTACCCCCGAGAATGGGGCCCTCCATATCCAGTCAGCTGACCAGTTGACTGATACATCTCCACCTACCACTTTCCCCCACTCCACAGATCCACAGACCCAGATACCACCTTCCACATCACAGGCCCGGCAGGACCCAATACTTCTACCACCCCCTATCACTATACCCACCCAGGCTTCCGTCACACTCGACGGGACCCAGCTGCTCACACTGATCCAGGGGTTCCTAACAACCCATCAGGAGCAGACTACCCTACTCCGCCAGAGCATGAAGCGTTCTGAGGGACGTCCCGTGGTCCCACCACATGTAGAGCCACGGCAGAGAGCGGGGACGATCAAGGACTTCATGGGTCTGAATCCCAAGGAGTTCTCAGGGACTGAGGGCATAGTAGTAGCAGATGACTGGCTAGATTCGGTAGAGAGGAAGCTTCTGGGAGTTAGGATGCCGGATGACCTCCAAGTCGAGGCAGCGGGATTTCTGCTGATAGACTTAGCAGGAGTCTGGTTCCGGAATGAGCCATTGTTTGCGAGAGGGAGAGCCACCTGGGACCAGTTCAAGACCCAGTTCAAGAAGAAGTTCTTCTCGACCACTGCTAGAGTAGCCATGGAGCTACGATTCCAGAACATCCAGCAGGGAAACCGTTCTGTTGACGAGTATGCGGCAGAGTTTAGTCGCCTGAGCCGTTTCGCTCCTAGTCTGGTTGCTGATCCAGAGGAGATGACCCGTAGGTTTTGCCATGGTCTAGTTCCAGACATTGGCATTCTTATAGTGGCGAACGGTACGACTGACTACTACCAGAGCCTAGAGTTGGCCCGGAGCATTGAGGAGCGTCTTCTGTCTAGCAAAAAGCTGGCTCCTCTACATCATGAGGGACCGTCCAAGCGTCAGGCTTTCCAGCAAAGAGTACCGACGCCACCCCAGCAGACTTATCGTCCCCCTATACCACATCATCAGACCCCGCCAGTTAGAGCCCCGAGGCCCCGGCAGCAGCAGAAGGGAGCTATATGTTCTTTCTGCGGAAGACCAGGGCACGACAGGTCCATTTGCAGGAAGAGATTGGGGCAGTGTTTAGTTTGTGGGTCTGCCACCCATCAGATTCGGGACTGCCCAGCAGCGAAGCCTAGAGGACCACTCCCGACACAGCAGCAGAGGTTTGGACAGCATCTGCAGCAGCAGAAGGGACCTCAGGGGAAGGTTTATAGCCTAACCCTTGAGCCGGAGCCGGAGCAGGTTTCAGAGCCCGATTACTTAGCTGACGTTATTACAGGTCATGTTTATTTGCATACTTTTCTAGCTCTATGCTTGTTTGATTCTGGTGCATCTCATAGCTTCCTATCATTAGAGTTTATACAAGAACATCATTTAGTATCTACACCTATTGCAGAGATTAGTAGAGTAATGACGGAAGGAGGACCAGTACCTATTAGAGCTAGCTATAGATGCTCTATTATGATAGCCGGGAGAGAGTTCGAGGGGCAATTCTTTGTGATGCCACTCCCCGGTTATGATATCATATTGGGGATGGACTGGCTTAGCTATGCCCATGCATCTATAGATTGCCATGACGGTAGTATTTTGTTCAGTCCCCCAGGCACAACACCATTCAGTGTCAGGAGGACAGGGCCGGAGATCAGCCTAGAGCCGAACTGTTGTGTGACAGTCGGGGACGCAGCACCGCCACACCCTATCATTAGGGAGTTTATGGATGTATTCCCAGAGGATCTTCCAGGACTTTCGCCTGACAGAGATGTGGAGTTCACTATAGATTTAGTGCCGGGTTTATCACCAGTATCCCGGGCTTGCTATAGAGTGAATCCCAAGGAGGCCATAGAGATGAAAGAGCAGATTGATGACCTATTGAAAAAGGGTTTCATTCGATCCAGTGCTTCTCCATGGGGAGCGCCAGTGCTCTTTGTGCCTAAGAAGGATGGTACAGTCCGGTTGTGTATTGACTACCGGGCTTTGAATGCCATCACCATCAAGAACAAATATCCTCTGCCCAGGATAGATGATTTGTTCGACCAGTTGAGCGGGGCGAAGGTATTTTCCAGGATAGACTTGAGATTCGGGTACCACCAGGTGAAGGTTAGGCCAGCAGACATCCAGAAGACGGCATTCAACACGAAGTACGGGCAGTACGAGTTTCTGGTGATGCCATTTGGTCTCACAAATGCGCCAGCTGTCTTTATGAACTTGATGAATAAGACATTTCACCAGTATCTGGATAAGTTCATCATAGTATTTATCGACGACATCCTGATATACTCGAAGACGCCAGAGGAGCATACAGAGCACTTGCGGATAGTTTTGGAGATTCTGAGGCAGGAGAGATTGTTTGCCAAATTGCCGAAGTGCGAGTTCTTTTTAGACCGAGTAGAGTTTCTCGGCCATGTAGTCACTGGAGATGGAATCTCGGTGGATCCCAAGAAGATTGCTGCAGTTGAGACGTGGAAGGCTCCGACGTCAGTTTCACAGATCAGGAGCTTTCTGGGTTTAGCAGGCTATTATAGAAAGTTCGTCCAGGACTTTGCTAGGATAGCTGAACCCATGACGAAGCTGACGTGGAAGGACGCAGAGTACATTTGGTCAGAGGACTGTCAGACAGCATTTGAGGAACTGAAGAGGAGGCTGACGACCGCTCCAGTTCTGACTTTACCTTCAGGTTCTGGAGGTTTCACCATATACAGTGATGCTTCTGGGAAGGGGCTAGGATGTGTCCTACAACAGCATGGAAAAGTGATTGCTTATGCATCTAGGCAATTGCGGACTCATGGGAGGAATTATCCTACCCATGACCTAGAGTTAGCTGCGGTGATCTTTGCACTCAAGTTATGGAAACATTACTTATACGGAGAGCGTATGGAAATCTTTACTGACCACAAAAGCTTGAAGTATGTGTTCACGCAGAAAGAGCTGAACATGAGGCAAAGACGATGGTTGGAGTTGATGAAGGACTTCGACATCAATTTACAGTATCACCCCGGAAAGGCAAATGTGGTGGCGGATGCGCTGAGCAGGCATCCGATGGCATGGTACCTGATAATTGATCGGCATTTGCGGGAGGATCTGGAGAAGCTCGGTATCGAGCTAGTTCGGCCAGGATCAGTAATACAGATGATGACGCTTGACATTCAGTCAGGTTTGATGGAGCAGATCCGGGAGGCACAGTCTACAGATGAGAGCCTTCGCAGACTTCGACCCCAGGCATTAGCTAGATTGCTGGATGACTTCACTATAGCAGAGGATGGATCCCTGAGGCATGGCAGCCGATTGTGCGTGCCGAAGGGAGAGCTAGTAGAGGCAGTCTTGCAGGAGGCGCACCGATCGAGATATTCTATTCACCCTGGTGCTAACAAGATGTACCGTGACTTGCGGGAACATCTTTGGTGGCACGGGATGAAGAGGGATGTATCACATTTCATCTCGAGATGCCTAGTTTGCCAGCAGGTCAAGGCGGAGCGCCAGAGGCCAGCTGGTTTGTTGCAGCCGTTACCCATTCCCGAGTGGAAGTGGGAACATATTACGATGGACTTCGTCTCAGGGCTTCCTCGTTCCCAAGGAGGGAAGGATGCCATTTGGGTCATCGTAGACAGGCTGACGAAGTGTGCGCACTTCATACCCTTCAAGGTGGGGCTTTCCACCGAGAAGTTGGCGGAGCTATACATACAGCAGATAGTTTGCCTACACGGAGTGCCAGTGAGCATCGTGTCAGACAGAGACAACAGATTCACATCCCACTACTAGAGGAGCTTGTAGGAGGAGTTGTGCAGTAGGCTCAAGTTCAGTACGGCGTACCACCCGCAGACAGATGGGCAGTCCGAGAGGATGATACAGACACTGGAGGATATGCTGAGGACCTGCGTGCTGGACTTCAGAGGATCATGGAAGAGCCATCTGCACTTGGTAGAGTTTTCATACAACAACAGCTACCAGGCCAGTATTGGTATGTCTCCTTTTGAGGCGCTATATGGACGACGATGCCGCACACCGCTCTTTTGGGATGATGTCGGAGACAGAGTTATGCTTGGGCCAGAGATGATCACGGATGCAGCAGAGAAAGTCAGGATGATCAGAGACAGGCTCAGAGTAGCTCAGGATAGGCAGAAACACTGGCTGACGCTAGTCGCAGACCGATGGAGTTCGCAGACGGTGATATGGTGCTAGTGAAGATATCACCTACTAGAGGGACGATCCGGTTCGGACGAGGAGGGAAGCTCAGCCCCAGATACATCGGGCCGTTCGAGGTACTTGGCAGGATCGGAGAGGTAGCTTACAGGATTGCACTTCCACCCAACCTAGCAGGAGTTTACGACGTCTTTCACGTATCTCAGCTGAGGAGATATGTTCCAGACCCCAGTCATGTGCCAGATCATTCAGAGTTGGAGGTCGGACCGAGCCTTACAGTTTCTGAGCAGCCAGTGGAGATATTAGACAGGAGAGAGAAAAGGCTGAGGAACAAGGTTATACCCCTAGTACGAGTAGCTTGGAGCCGTCACTCCCCAGGTGAATCTACTTGGGAGAGGGAGTCGGACATGAGGGAGAGATACCCTTACTTGTTCGATCCAACCGCTGCGAGGGAACCACCCGTTCCCGCTTGATACCTTAGAGGTTAGTTTCGATCGCAGCCTTAGTCATTTTGTTGCATTGCTTGCTATGTTAGAATATTATAGGGTCTTCAATCCTTGTGAATTTCGAGGACAAAATTTTTTAAGGAGGGAAGACTTGTAAGCCCCTGTTTTTCAATTTTAGTTTTATTAGTGCTAATTAAATTTTTATGTCATTAATAGCCTTAAAATAATTATTAGGATTTTTTAGGAATTTTTCTATAATTTTTTAAATGAGTTTTTAAGTAGAAAATATTAATTTGTAAATTTTTTAAAATATTTTAATATCATTTTGCAAATCTTTGAAATGTTTTTATATCAGTTTGTAATTAGAAATTTGTTTTTAATTGGGGAATGCAAATATTATTTTGCATTTTATACTGTTAAAATCTTTATGCAATTTCCTAAACTATAGGGGCTTTAGTGCTAACTACCAAACCCCCCCCACACGACAACTCTCTCTCTCTCTCCTCGGCCTCACCCACTCCGCTGCCCCGACCGCCACGACCGGCTGCCCCCGCCAAATCCGGCTGCCCCCACCGCCTCGAACCCCCCTATAAAACTCCCCACTCTCCTCCGACCAGACCCTAACCCTAAACTCTCCCCACGACCACCAGCGCCACCCCATCTCCCACTCTCACCCCCACCGGAACCCTAGCTTCGGCGAGCCCCTGTCCAGCCCCACCGACGACCCTCACCGCCAACCACCGCCGTCGACAAGTTCGCCTCGACGAGCGAAAGGCAGCGCCACTCGAGCGCCGCTTCGCCGACATCTCCTCCGCCGTCCACAACCCTCAACACCCCCCCCGAAGTCGGACACACAGGTAACAGTTACGAGACTGTGTCGTGCGTGTCTCATACACGTGTATGTGGTTCGCCGTGTCCTGGCGAACATTTTGATAGAACTGGACACGCGAGATTAAACTCGTACGTGTCGTGCAGGCCTAGGACACGAGGATACCTGTGTCCCTAACTGTCAGGACACAGGGTTGATTTTTTTTTTATAATAATTAAACCGAACCTAAATAAAATAAACGAAACCCTTACTCTAACAAAGCCAACGGACTGACCCCCTGGCCAGCCCGACTCGACCTAAACCCCCCCGCGCTGTGTTGCCTGGGTTCGAGTCCCCCTGGCTGTCTTTGTTTCCTTTTTCTTTTTCTTTTCCTTTTTTTTCTTTTATATATATATATATTTATATATATATGTATATACATATTTTTGTATATATATATGTATTATTATATATACTATATTTATTTATATATACTTGCTGTTTTTTTTTATATATATATATATACTTCATCTTTTATACTTTATTGTTTTATGTATGTGTATATATATATATATGTATTATGTATACATATATATTTATGTATATATATTTCCTTGTGTATATATATTATTATATATATACTATTATATGTATATGTATACGTTATTTTTGTATATATATATATATATATATATATATATATATATATATATATATATATATATTATATAGTTGAGTATTTTCTTATATGTATGTTTATATATATATATATATATATATATATATATATATATATATATATATATATATATATATATATATATATTTGTATATATATATATATATAAAATATAGTTGAGTATTTTTCTTATATGTATAAATATCCCTATGTTCATGAATATATATATATTATTTTGGTATTTCACTTAGCTTAGTGTAAATTATCTTTATAAAATAATGTTCATACTTTTATAGTTACTATGCATAACTTTACCATATTAAAATAATAATATTATTTTGACTATTACCAAATTGTATTTTTATTGTATTTAAATTACTGCAACCATTTGGTGTCCAAGCCTAGCATGGGTATTTGGGCCCAAATGTATTTTCACACATTCAAGACCTGTACAAGTCATATTGGACTTGATTCATGGCCTTGGGTCCTGTATTTGAACTTTGGTTCAAATTATATATATGGACAAAATACGCAGATAATTAATTATTGTGTGCAATGCTGTTTTTGATTTTCTAAAAAAAATACTTAAGTACTGCTAAAATTATGGAAAAATAGTTTTTAGATACTATGTTAAGTTAGCTAATTTAGTATAATTTTTGTAGTATTTAAATTACTGTTTTGCCACTAATTTGGCATATGAAACCAAAACTCATTTCTTAGGAAACCTGATTTTTATTAAATACTTGTACTGGTTAATAAATTCCAGAAAAATTATAATAAATTTCTATGATTAACAAAGATCACTTTGGTACTTTACTTTAAGAAAAACTAGGATTTTTGTCTATCTCAAAATTGTTAGAACACAATGGTCTTTTGATTTATTTATTGATTAATTACGACTTGTAGCTTTTTGTGTTATTTTGAGTTTTAGCCGTGTTGAACCCCACCCTTCACTAGTGTAAAGACCCTAGAAAGTTAGTTAAAGTAGTGTGTCACCCCACATTGGTCTCCTATGCCAAAATCATCATTTTGGCTAGGTGCCCAATCACAAGTCGTGTTTCACCAATTAGTGTCCTAGTGTTATAGCTTAGTGTAAAAACTAAGTTATTGTATTTACTTCTACAGCGACGAGTTACCGGACATCCATAGCACTGTTATCGCAGCTTGTTTTATTTTGCTTTGCTAGAGGCAAGTACTTTCTACGAACTTTACATAACATAAATGAACTGCAAACCCCACCATGTTAAATGCTGATCCTTGGGGTAGCAAGTTAGATCTTTACATGTTGTACTTCCAGTTACTACCATACTTAGAACAGTCTTGATGTATCTCTCACATGATTAGAATATGGGTTATGGGGAAACTGATAGTAGTGTACGTGATCATGACCCCCCTATAGTAGCGAGCGAGGTCGCATTTTATATGCACACCTTACCGTAGGCCATTATCCTGTATTTCTGTACGGATGTACACCTATGCCTGTTGACTTGTACGTATGTACATTTTATTTACATGTACCACAGTACATTATACATCTATTGACCGATCACGTACTTGCTACAGTTTTAAACACTACATGTACATCTGTCTCTATGACATATGTATCCTTGCCATGATAGATTGGGTGATGCCATGTTTCTAGTTATTTCCTTTTATGTTCATTTCCATGTTTCATATGCTAGTTTGCTAGATTCAGTACTTGCTCCCGTCCTGACGATAACGTTGTAGGTGTCCTTACTGAGGAGGAGTTACTCTGCGACTCATACTATGGAGTTTCTGCCGAGGACCCAGCTTTGCTTTATGAGGATGTTCCTGTGGGGAACCTCGCCTAGTTGTCTTTTGTTTACTTAGACTTTTGAGAGTAGACATGTATTAGACTATATCTTTTGTAACTGGACATGTATCCAGTTTTACTTTACAGTTCATTTGTACTTGGATATTTCACTATATACGACGACTTTTTTGTTTGGAGCATTTATGATTCTTCTTCACTTATAGAACTGTTAGCACATTTAGTCTTATCATGTGTCTCTAGAACAGCTTACTACGTTTTATCTCAACGTAGGCTGGGCATGACTCGGCCTGGCCCAACAATTTGGGTAGCGGGTCGTAACATATTTTGAACAAGCTTAATGTTATATCATTCATAGTTTGTCAATTATCAAAATGGGGGAGATTGTTGGCCCATTTGGTCTTATGGTCAACCTGATTTTAATGATCAAACTCTGTCTGGATATACGAAGCTAGTCGGGACATCTCGAACTCTTGGACACAAGAATGGCTATCCACTGAATTCAAGACGGAAGATCTGTTTGCCTATTCGAGTCTGTAATTCCTTATGCAATGTATTTTTCATTTTATTTGAGTCTAGGAATATGTTGTACACCGAGTCGTACTGGCAAATAGGCTACCCTTAAATGAGTTCAAAATGTTTTTAAAATGTCCTCTCAAAAAGGTTTACAAAAAGGTTTTCAAAAATCACCAAAAAGTTTTTTAAACCCTAACTAAACCCTGATAGAACTCGGACCGAGTTCGGCCAGAGTTCGGCCAGAGTTCGGCCAGAGTTCGGTTGGTGGCCGTTTGATTTTTGAATCCTTGTTACTTGGTCCTCCTGCAGTTACGGATTTGACCGAGATTTGCTCATAGAGTTCTGTCCGAATTTTGCCCGAATTCTGTCAGAAGTCTGCCTTTGGAACACCTATAAATAGAGAAGGATCGATCATTTCAACTCACTCATTCACTTTCAATCTTCTCTCTATCTAAAGCTTTCAGTCTTCCAAAGAGTTTTTCTAGAGCTTTCAATTTCAGATCCCAAGCCAATTACAATCCTCTAGTCGATTTGCTAGTGCGGTACGGTCTAGAAGTTTCTGAGAGATTGTAATCAGAAGGCTTGATTGAAGAATACCTCTTCACATTTGAAGTTGGACGAGTTCTTCGTATCAAAGCTCGCGTTGTAGAAGTTGCAAGGACTTCGTAAGAAAACTTGCAGTTTTTCCAATAGTGGATTCAACTGGTAGCAAGAGTTCTACCGACTGGATTAGTCCTCAACAGAGGGAAACCAGTATACATCATTGTCTTTGCGTTTGCTCTCTTAACTTTGCCTTTACTTTATTTTAGTTGTGATTAATATTCTGTGATTGTTCTGCTAACATTTTTAATTAGCATTATTCCGCTGCCAACTCTATTCACCCCCCCTTAGAGTATTACGCTTTACTCCTACAAGATGTTCCTCTTCCTCCTAGACCTCCTCCAGCTAACCGGCTCCGGCAACCATCGAGCAAGGTCTCCACCGCGCCCTTCCGCTGCCCAGGAGGACGAAGTAGGCGGCGAAGAGGTCGCCGGACCTCGGGTCCTTGAGCTGCCGTTGGTCGACCGTGGCTGATCTTGAAAAGAGTCTTCCTCCGCAACACCTGTGTCACCCTCTCCAACTTCGTCCAGGGCCAGGTCATCCTCTAAACTCCAACCCATCATTGGCACCCCATCATCGGACCCCGTATAAAAACTATATTTTCAGAATAGGAATATTTTTGTCATTTACATTATTTATAGTGGGTATTTTTTTTATTAACTAAATATGATTATTGCATTTATTAGTTGACTAACCTATTTATTGGACCTTTGACTTATGGACTTAATTAGACTAGACATGACTGCTTTGACCTATATTTTACGATGAACACAACTGGACACATTTAAGTCATGTAGAGTCAAGATTAATAGAAATTAATCCAACACTTAGACTAGAACAACCCTTCATTTAAGATAAGTGTTATGACAACTTGAGGGATAGAATAGACATTTTAAAGGGAGTTTTAGGGCACCCTTCATGGCAGGTCATAAAGAGGGTTTTCTTCCTCTTTTTCATTTCATTTTGAGCCTCCACAAACCCTAGAAGAGCTCTCTACCCTCTTTCATTTCCCACACTTTCCACCACCAAAACTTCTCCAAAATTCTTCCAAACTTCATCAAATCTTCATCCTAGAAGGCTTGGAGCTTGGAGACCAAGGAGCAAGATAAGAGAGCCCAAAAGCTTGGGAGATTGTGTCATACTTGACACTAGAGCCTTCCAAAAGAATTTCATTGGGAATCCATCTCCCAATAGGTAAAACTCTTATCATTTTCCTAGTTTAGATATTGTTTTTCATACATGACACTAGTAGGAACACACACATGGATTAGGGGTATCCACAGGGAGAAGAGAAAGGCTCGAACCATTTTGGTAGGAGTTATTTGGAGTTTTTGTGTCATCCTTAGAAAAATTCGAGGAGAGCACAGCAAGTGTTTGTCAAATGAAAATTAGACCATTTTAGCTTTGTTTTTCAGTTTTGTACATATGAATAGCTTGGGCTGCTCATTTAGAATAGGCATGTATGATTCTAAGTATATATATATAATATATATATATATATATATATATATATATATATATATATATATATATATATATATATATGAAGTTTTTCTAGAGAGCTGCCGCCCCTGAAACCCTAACATCATCTTCCCCACCAACGCCGACGTGGCCTCTGGCCGGGCCGAGGTTCTTCCAAGCCGCCAAGACCATTTGGCTGGTGACTTCCCCCGTGTTTTCTTCTCTTAGGGTCTATGGCGGCTAAGTCCTTCGCGGAGGCAGTGAAGGGATCGACTCAATCGACTCCTGTCATTGCGCCGCGGACGATTACTTCTTTTAAATGATCTCCATCGATCTCCTTCACGGATCCTCTAAAATTTGCATTGATTGGAAAATTTTCACACAATCGGCCACCGATCGATCTGATTAGGAAGGCGCTCTCTGGCTTCGAATTCATCGGATCTATCTCGGCGGGGGTGATTGATGAGAAGCACATTCTCATCAGGCCGTCCAGTGAAGTTGATTTCCTTAGGCTCCGATCTAAGGAGTTATGGTACGTCGCGAGGGCTCCTATGCGCATATTCAAGTGGGATCCAGAATTTTCTCCTTCACATAAATCTCCCAAAATCCCAGTTTGGGTTATCTTACCCAATCTCCCTCATCATCTGTATGCTAAGGATGCCCTTTTCGCTATTGCTGCTGCTATTGGGACACCGCTCAAAATAGACAAGGCTACGTCGGAGTTATCTCGACCTAGCATGGCTCGCATATTTATGGAGATTGATGCTTCAAAGCCACTTCAGCATCGAATCCTCATTAATTTACCTAGTGGCGGTTTCTGGCAGTTGATCGAGTATGAATCGACCCCACTTTATTGCTCACACTGCCGCCATCAGGGGTATGTACTTGCATCATGCAAAATTAAACACACAGCAAGGAGGAAAGGAGCCTCTTACAAGGAAATTCCTGCACCAACCAATACTCAGCCTACACTTCATGCTTCAAAAGTGCGCAACCTGCAGTAGAGGAAGTTATTCATATTACTCAAAGGGAAGATGCGCACCAACCAATAATTAGACTACACTTCATGCTTCAACAAGTGTACAACCTGCAGTAGAGAAAGTTACTCATATTACTCAAAGGAAGATGCGGCTCAACCTTTGAGGATGGTCACATCTAGTCCGCAGCCACTCCAGTCCCCGGTTAATATCCATCATATAATAGATCAACATCCGACAATCCAGCTCTTGTGAATTCCCCGGTTGATGGGACGCGGCTCAGTCTCCAAGTGATGAAGATGACTCTAATGGCAAGGATCCTTTGGACTCTCAACAAATTATCCCTGATCAAGATCCTACAGTCCCTCTTCTGGACTCTCAACAAATTATCCCTGATCAAGATCCTACAGTCCCTCTTCTGGACGATGGCGTTCGTACGGAGGACGACAGTGCGGGAAGGCGAAATTCGAAGTTAGGCGGATGCAGTTGAAGAAGACGAGGTTGGGACGTCTGCCGCAGTGGAGATACGTAAGACTAAGCGTAAGACGCAACCACCAGCACCTACAAATAGAGTCCTACGCTCGGCCACTGCCCTCTCTAAATCCGGTAAAACCCTACCCCCACCAATGTTTAACATCATGAGTTGGAATATTAGGGGGGTTGCTAATAAGATGGCTCTTAAAAGACTTCGTAATATTTGTCGGGTTAACAAAGTTCAATTGTTGGCTATTCTTGAGCCTAAAGTTGATAACTCCAAGTTACTACATTACCAGTTGAAGCTTGGCTTTGAAAAGGTTTATTCAAATAAGAAGGGCAATATTTGGGTGCTAGCAAAGCCGGGTTGTACAATCTCTCTATTGGACTCTTGTGACCAGGCAGTTTCTATTACATTCAAGAATGAGTTTTTCATGTCTCCAGTTATGTTTTCATTCGTGCATGGCCATAATAAGAAGGAGGGACGTCGGGAGATGTGGGATAGACTTCTTCATATTAGATCCCAGTACAATTTTCCTTGGGCTGTAGGAGGGGATTTTAATGCTATCACTGGGACAGATGAGAAGATTGGGGGCCGTCTTCCTTGTCAAATCTCTATTCAGGAATTTCTTAATTTCCAAACTTCTGCTGGATTGTCTGCCCTACCTATAGTTGGGAGTAAATTCACTTGGTTTAGGTCCAAATATGGGGAACGGTTGGGTTCCAGGCTAGATAGAATGCTGGTTTCTCAGGAGTTTCTTGCTATTGCCCCTATGTCAAAAGAGGAACATCTTAACATGGCTGAGTCTGATCACGCCCCGCTTCTGATCAAATTGGCTTCAAAACAGGAAGGTGGCAGGCGTCCTTTTCGGTTCCTTGATTTTTGGCTTAAGCAAGAGGGGTTTATGCAGCTGGTACAAGAGGCTTGGCATTCTACCAATCATGTTAATAGCTTGGTCCGTGTGTGCAATAGACTTGCTGCTTGTCGTACGGCGCTATCGCAGTGGAGTCATAATAAATTTGGTGACATCCAGGAGGTTAAGGTTGCGGAGGACAAAGTACTTGCAGACGAAATTGCTTTTGAGACAGATAGATCAGTGGCTAATCGACTGTAGTTGGCCAGGTCTACTGCTATGCTTAAACAACGTCACTCGTATGTTGATTCTTTTTGGAAACAGAAGGCACGTCTTCGATGGGATTTGGAGGGTGATCGAAATACAAAGTATTTCCATGAGTGCGTTAATAGCAAACAACGAAAATTATGTAGAACCCTAGAGGGGGGGGGTGAATAGGGAATAAAATATAAACTACAACAATTGATGCAATAAAACAATTGAAAGTAAAGAGTAGAAAGATCAAACGCAAACGCAAGGATGTATCCTGGTATCCTCTTTTGAGGCAATCCAGTCCCGGAACTCTCTCCGACTTTAATACTATTATCCAAATAGTACACACGAGTTTGGATCCGAAGAACTCGCCAACTTCAACATGAGTTTGGATCCGAAAACTCGCCAACTTCTACACACGAGTTTTCTTACGAAGGCTCGCCAACTTCAAACAAAAGAGAATGAGAACTTGTTGATCTTCAAACACGTGAAGATCGAAATGTACAACTCTTTAATACTCTAGCACTTTGGAAGAGGATGACAATGAAAAGCTTTGAAGATATTAATGGTGGAGCTTGGTTGTTGGAAAATTTATGGAAGAGTTGGTAAGGAAGCTCAAAAGAGAGAGAGCTTCCTTTTAAAAAACCAAGAGTAGGTAGCATTTAATGCTCTGAAATGCAGGCAGACGGCATGTCGTCGGTATGCCGGCATCGGTATGCCGGCATACCGCCGGTATGCCGCCAAATAGTAATGGTCATAATTATGACCGTTCAAGAGCATTAAATGCGGCCATTAATGCGTGTCAGACCAAATCGAAAACTAAGTATTCGAAATTCGGTATACCGCCGGTATGCCGGAGCATACCGTCGGTATGCCGATAGAATGTCACAGAAAGTTTAGAGCTGCTAGAAACGGCATGCCGCCGGTATGCCGCAGCATACCGTCGGTATGCCGACAGTTGATCACACAACTTTTGTGTTGCTAAAAACGGCATGCCGCCGGTATGCCGCAGCATGCCGTCGGTATGCCGACATTTCGAGACAGCAACTTTCTAGAGTCCAAAAAGGTATACCGCCGGTATGCCAAAGCATACGTCGGTATGCCGCTTTTTGTCACAGAACCTTTTCTGGACACGAAAACGGTATAACCGGTATGCCGAAGCATACCGCCGGTATGCCGCTCTGAATGACATGTTTTTCGATTTGTGCTTTTAGTTATCATCCATCCTTTAGTGTTTACAGATATACCTAGACCAGTACAGACACGAAGACTCTAAGCAGGGAACGCGGTAACTGCTACAGTCTTCAAGGAAGAAGGAGGAAGCTCTTGAAGTGAAGAACTCCATGTAGTACATCTTGAGAATATTTGAATCTGAAGAACATAAGACTAAACTACGAAGATGCTGTTAATTACTCAAAATAAAATGTGCCAACAAACTCCCCCATTTTGATAATTGACAAAATAGAGAGAGATAGCATCTTCAGGGAGTAGCTCCCCCGTAGGTAGACAGCTCCCCCTCAATACGATTTCTCCCCCTTTGTCACTTAGTCAAAGATGGGGATAATCAATAGAAACATTGCATAAGAGAAAAGACATGAGTATATAAAGAAAAAGCATGCATGAATATAAAGAGAAAGTGAATACATGCTGGACCCATACATTTCATAGTAAGAAATAAAAGACTCTCCACAACGAGAGCCAGACACAAAAGACAACCATAGATAATATCCCCGAAGGACAGCAAAGAACTAAAACAACCATAAACCGGTCCCCGAAGGACACTAAAGACAACAAACAGAAAACACACATAAAAACTAGAACCACTCAAGAATCGAAACCACCATCAAAAGGAAGACCATCCCTAATCCTCAGCCGGATCATCATCATCATCACCCTGAGCCTGCTGGAAGGCGCCAAAAGGATCAATACCGTCAGGGTACATAAACCCATAGGCATTGGGGTCAGAGAAGCGGGCCCGTGTACATGGGATCCTGAAGATTAAGATCCAGAAAAGCATCACGGTCTTGAAGAGTGCGCTGAATGAAGTACCCCTGATCGTGGAAACGAGTCTGGATCAGGGCGCCAAGTCACGAGTGTGGGCCCGCATCTGCCTCTGCCTGGGCCATCGCATATCAAAATGCTGCTGAGTGAGCGGCATATAACGGCCCGAAGGAGGAGGGGTAGATGTGGGAGCAGCAGGCATGGATGCCGGTTGCTCTTGGGAAGATGAGGACAGGAAGTAGAGGCGCCAGCAAGGGAACGGGAGACAGCAAGATATGAGGGGACGCCATCCGAGGAGCAGAGAGACAGATCAACATGTTTGGCCTCCAGAAGCAGAGTGATAAAAGAGCCATAGTAGAGATTGCTTCCCGAAGGCATGGTACGCCAGAATTACAGAAGAAGAGTCTTTGGAAAGGAGAATCGCTTCCGGGCATAGAGATGGTACATGCAGACGAGGGCATCACCAGTGATTGCGTCATAGTTCCGCCCTTCGGAAAGAGAGTGTGGCACACGATCCGATGGAGCTCTAATAAAACGGCTCCAGCTGGACAGAGAGGGCCGGATGGCAGGAGGGTTGGGACCCTTGCAGATGATTCGGCAGAATTCGTCGAAAGGGGACGCCGCCGAGGAGTTGAGAGCACCCAAAAGAGGTAACGCATCCCCTTTGTCTGGGATGCCTAAGATGGCCCCCACTTCCCGAGATATGAGACGGAAGTGGCGGTCATTGACCATAGATTGGATAGCGGAAGGGTCGTCGTCATCCTCTCTCATGTTAATAGAAAAGGCGGACAGCAGCAGGGTAGACAGGGATTTGGCGCCTTAGAAGAGAGGAGAGACCGGCATCGTCAAACAAAGGGACGTGACCGGGGAAGAGGTTCCAGTTGATCGCCCGTCCTTTGAATACGTTGTGATTGGCGAAGTGCTGGAACCAAAGCTCGGCGGCCAGAGAGTTGGAGAAGACGCGTTGGTCATAGCCGGTGGTAGTGCGCCACCGGGACGAAGGGGTTGAACCCGGAGGAAAGGAGGATCAGAGGCGCTTAGGGTTGGCCATGGAGAGGGATTGGTGCTATGGTGTGGAGGAAGAAGGAGTAGAGAGAGAGGGAGAGGAAGGAGGGTTTTTAAAGAGAGGAGGAAGATGAAGAGATGATTTTGAAAATAGGTAGGAACGGTTGTAGAGGAAGTTTGAAAGAGAAGGAGTTGAAAAGGTGGAGGGAAGTTATGATGGTGGAGTAAAAAGGGAGAGAAAAAGGGGGGAAGTGATGGGTAGTTAATGTGAAGAGATAGAGGATAGTAAATGAGAAGGAGGTGATGGGATGGGAGTTGAAGATTGATGGGATGAATGAGAGAGAATAGAAGAGGGTAAAAAGGAATAATGAAGGAGTGAAAGAATGGGCCGAATCCAGAAATGAAAGCCTGTCCTTGCTGCCCGGCATACCGGCGGTATGCCGACGTGTACCGACGGTATGCCGTCTTTCGAAACAGAACCTAATTCTGCCTTGAAAAACGGCATGCCGTCGGTATACCGTAGTATACCGTCGGTGTGCCGGTCGACTGGGACTAAGGATCAAAGATAAAATGCCTAGTTCACGGCAAAGGAAAGAGAAGCGATCTTCGGGAGAGACTTAGTGAAAATATCGGCTAATTGATATGTAGTATCAATAAATTCAGGATGGATATCTCCTTTTTGCTGATGGTCACGAAGAAAATGGTGTCTAATTTCAATGTGCTCGTGCGTGAGTGACAAATCGGGTTTTCGTGAGATTGATAGAGCTAGTGTTATCACATTTAATAGGGGTGCAAGAATGAGAAATGCCATAATCTAAAAGTGTTTGTGACATCCAAAGAATTTGTGTACAACAATAACCAGCCGCAATATACTCTGTCTCAGTGGTGGAAAGAGCAACAGAGTTTTGCTTCTTACTAAACCACGATACCAAGGACTTCCCGAGGAATTGACATGTGCCACTAGTGCTTTTTCGGTCAATCTTGCATCCGGCAAAATCCGCATCCGAAAAGCTGAAGCTCAAAGGATGAGGATTCGGATACCAAAGACCCATATTAATGGTGCCTTTGAGATAACAAAAAATGCGCTTAACGGCACTCAAATGTGATTCCTTTGGATTGGCTTGATATCGTGCACACAAGCAAACACTAAACATGATATCCGGACGGGCCGTTAAATAAAGTAAGCCACCGATCATACCTCTATACTTACGAATGTCGACCGATGTGCTATCTTCATCATTGTCAAGCTTGGTCGTTGTAGCCATAGGGGTCCTTATTGATTTGGATGAGTCAAGGTCGAAACGCTTGAGGAGGTCCTTTGTATATTTTGCTTGATTGATGAAGGTTCCTTTAGGCCTTGTTTGATTTGTAACCCCAAGAAGAAGGAGAGTTCACCCATCATACTCATTTAAACTCTTCCTGCATAACTTTGGCAAATTCTACACAAAGTGGTTGTTAGTAGAACCAAAAATAATATCATCAACAAAATTTGAACCAATAAGAGAGTCCCATCATGTGATTTAATAAAAGTGTGGTGTCAACTTTTCCCTTTGAAAAATTGTGAGAGACAAGAAAAGAGCTAAGATGCTCATACCAAGCACGTGGAGCTTGTTTGAGGCCATAAAGGGCTTTATGGAGTTTGAAAACGTGGTTAGGAAATTGAAAATCTTCAAAATGGGAGGTTGTTTAACATAAACTTCCTCCTTAATAATACCATTAAGAAAAGCACTCTTAACATCCATTTGAAATAGCTTAAAGTCACTAAAACAAGCAAAGGCACAAAGCATACGAATGGATTCAAGACGTGCAACCGGAGCATAGGTTTTGTCGTAGTCAATGCCTTCCTCTTGGTTATAGCCTTGAGCAACCAATCGGGCTTTGTTACGAGTCACTAACCCATCTTCATTTAGCTTGTTGCGAAACACCCATTTAGTTCCAATAATGGGATGATTGTTAGGTTTTGGGACAAGTTCCCAAACCTTGCTTCGTTCAAATTGATTGAGCTCCTCTTGCATAGCTATCATCCAAAATTCATCAAGGAAAGCATCATGAACATTTTTAGGCTCTATTTGAGAGATAAAAGCTACATTGGCACAAAGATCACGAGTGGCGGATCTTGTACTAACACTTGAGGAAGGATCCCCAATGATAAGCTCCTTAGGATGATTGGTGACAAATCTCCATTCTCTTGGGAGATCCTTTGGAGAGGCTCGAGAGGAGGAGACTTTTGATGGGGTCACAACTTCATTGTTAGATGAAGAAGGACGATCCTCAATAGAGGAGTTCTCCAACCCAAATGAGATGTCATCAATATCTTCGGAGGAGGAGAAATAGAAGAGTTGAGTTCGTTAAAAAGAGACATTGATTGACTCTTCGACAACAAGACTTCTTTTATTAAAAACAAAACCTTTGCTATGAGTAGAGTATCCAAGGAATATCCCTTCATAGGCTTTTTCTTCAAACTTGCCTAGGTTATCCTTGGTATTCAAAATAAAACAATTGCAACCAAAAACCTTGAAATATTCAATAGAAGGAATTTTGTTAAACCAAAGCTCATAAGGAGTCTTCTTAGTAATAGGTCTAATTAAGACTCTATTAATAACATGACACGTATTAACGGCTTCGCCCAAAAATATTGGGGGAGCTTATATTGGTTTAACATGACCCGGGCCATATCGCCAAGGGTTCTATTCTTTCTCTCCACAACACCATTTTTTAAGGAGTACGGGGACAAGCAAAATCATGTCCAAAACTATTCTTTTCACAAAATCTTTTGAAATCATTATCAAATTCACCTCCATGATCACTCCTAATTTTGTTAATAGAAAAACCTTTCTCATTTGAACAGTTTACAAAAAGCAACAAATTTACGAAAGGTATCACTTTGCAAGCAAGAAAAATAACCCAAGTAAATCTCGAAAAAATCATCAACTAAAACAAAAGCATAAAGTTTGCCACCGAGGCTAGCTACTCTACTAGGCCCAAAGAGATCCATATGAATAAGTTGGAGGGGTCTAGTGGTACTCACAGAGTTGATGGATTTGAAGGATGACTTGGTCAACTTACTTTTCTCGCATTCTTTACATACCATATCCTTTTGAAAGGGATGCTAGGAAGTCCTCGTACAAGCTTCTTGGAGGCGAGGCGAGAGATGGTATCCATGTTGGCGTGTCCAAGCCTCATGTGCCAAAGCCAACTCTCATCGTTCTTTGCAACTAGGCACCTGTCATTGTTAGTACCTTCAACAGATAAAGAACATAAATATTGTTTTCTCTAATGCCTTCATACACAATAGTTCCATTGGAGCTATCGGTAATGTGGCATTTGAGTTTAACAAACTTGATATCATAACCATTATCGGTAAGATGGCTAATACTTAAGAGATTATGCTTGAGATTAGTAACAAGACATACATTATTAATACAAGGATAAGAAGGAGAACCGATATTACCATTTCCAATAATATAACCTTTAAGATTGTTACCGAAGGAGACGTGCCCTTCTTTCTTCATCGATAGCATTGTAAAAAGTGAAGCATCACCGGCCATGTGCCGTGAACAACCGCTATCGAAAATCCATTTGCTTCTAGCATGAGAAGGATTCGTCACCTACAACATAAGTTGAAGATGAACATTTTGGTACCCATGATCTTATGGGTCCATGAGTGTTAGTCTTAGGAACCCACTTAAGAACTCTCATGTCAACTTGTTTTCTTGTATAACAAAAGTTAGAAGTGTGACCCACCAAACCACAATAATTGCACATCAAGAAGATTTAGAAGAAGAAGTATGAGTGTGTGCATGTGTGAGTTTCTAGTGGAGAAGTTCTACCATGAGTGTTATGATGATAGTAAAAAGCATGATGAGAGGTGTTTCTTGACAAAGGGTCCTTTTCTTGTGTTAGAAAAGGAGTTGTGTGTAGTGTTCATGTAATGATTATGCCTAGCATTATGATGAGTGTGAGGGTGTCTTGGAGCATGCATGTGAGTGGTATTTTATTACCTAAATTCTTACTTCGTGTAAGAAGATCATTATACTTAATAGAGGTGGAATATTCTCTTCAGCATCTTGACATTTACGCATGGCAATTCATAAGAGCTTCTCATGGATTGAATCTCATCATCCTTTTTCTTGATGGTGTCAAGAGATTCTTGAAATTTGAGTCGCAAAGACTCTATTTCATCCGTGTCGGAAATAGGAGATTTTCCCTTCACATCAATGAGATGCTTGAGAGCCTTCTACTTCAAGTTGAAGAGCCTCAACTCCTTGAGAGATTTCTTGTATTTATTCCGAACACCTTTGTGTTCTTCATGTAACTCAAGAATGGCTTTCTCCAAATCATCATAGGTAAGAGTGTTTAAAGAAAAATTATCAAGTACCTCATCGGTTGCCATGAGACAGACGTTGGCATTGTGTTTTGCACTCCTTGTCGTTGTCGGAGTCGCTCGCGTCGCTTTCACACCAAATGCTAGTGTTGGCGAACTTTCTGGAGGATGAGCTTCCCTTGCTAGGTTTCTCGTACTTGCTTGAGCTTTTCGTATCATCGGACAATCCCTCTTGATGTGTCCGGTCTTATGCATTGATAGCACGCCGGGTCTTCTTCATTGTCTGTCTAGAGCGGTTGGCCTTGTTGAACTTTAAGAACTTCCGGAAGTGCTTAGCTGTGAGAGCTATTTCTTCATCGTCACGACTCATTGTCGTCGGAGCTATCCTTGGAGTAGGACCTGAAGCTTTGAGAGCGAGAGTCTTCTCTTTTTTTTGGTCTTCTTTTCTTCTCTTGAATGGAGGATTCCTCTTGATCCTTCATGTCGAGCTCGTGAGTCATTAGCTTACCCATGAGGGTCTCTAGGTTCATGACGGTTAGATCGTTCCCCTCAATGATTGCGGTAGCTTTAGGACTCCAAGCTTTCGTCAATCCTCTAAGAATTTTTCTTATCTTTTCATGAGCGAGATATTCCTTTCCAAGAGAAGAGAGAGGGTTATAATGTCCCCAAAAGAGTAAACATGCTAGCAATAGATTCATCATGCTTCATTTAAAAGACTCATATTCTTGCGTGAGTCTACTGATCTTGGATTCCTTCACTTGTGAAGTTCCCTCGTGTGTGACTTTAGTAACTTCCAAATCTCATTGGAAGTCTTGCAAGTAGAGATCGGTTGAATTCACTACTGTCGAGGGCACACAGTAAAGAGCATTCATTGCCTTGGCATCTCGACAAGCAAGCTTCTTAATGTTTTCGGCAAGTGTTTCCCGAAGGGTGTCAGAAGTAATATCCTCAATAGCTCTGAAAGGAGTAGGAAGGCCATTTATCACGCAATCCCATAAAGAAATCTATGGACTTGAGATAAATGCCCATCCTAATCTTCCAGTAGTTATAGTTGGTACATCAAATAGGGGAGGCCTATTTGTGGAGTGTCCCTCATTGTGAAACGTGTTGATGCTAGGGTTAGAGGCCATGGATCACTCAAGGGTTGTAAATCCAAATCAAGAGAACGAGGCTTCGATACCAATTGTAGAACCCTGAGGGGGGGTGAATAGGGAAATAAAATATAAACTACAACAATTGATGCAATAAAGACAATTGAAAGTAAAGAGTAGAAAGATCAAACGCAAACGCAAGGATGTATCCTGGTACCTCTTTTGAGGCAATCCAGTCCCGAAACTCTCTCGGCTTAATCCACTATTATCCAAATAGTACACACGAGTTTGGATCGAGAACTCGCCAACTTCAACACGAGTTTGGATACGAGACTCGCCAACTTCTACACACGAGTTCTTACGAAGGCTCGCCAACTTCAAACAAAAGAGAATGAGAACTTGTTGATCTTCTAACACGTAAAGATCGAAATGTACAACTTTTAATACTCTAGCACTTGGGAGAGGATGACAATGAAAAGCTTTGAAGAGTATTAATGGTGGAGCTCTTGGTTGTTGGAAAATTTATGGAAGAGTTGGTAAGGAAGCTCAAGAGAGAGAGAGCTTCCTTTATAAGAAAATCAAGAGTAGGTGGCATTAATGCTCTGAAATGCAGGCAGACCGACATGCCGTCGGTATGCCGCGGCATACGTCGGTATGCCGGCCAAATAGTAACGGTCATAATTATGACCGTTCAAGAGCATTAAATGCGGCCATTAATGCGTATCAGACCAATCGAAAATAAGTAAGTATTCGAAATTCGGTATACGCCGGTATGCGGAGCATACCGTCGGTATGCCGATAGAATGTCACAGAAAGTTTAGAGCTGCTAGAAACGGCATGCCGTCGGTAGCCGCAGCATACCGTCGGTATGCCGATAGTTGATCACAGTAACTTTTGTATTGCTAAAACGGTATGCCGTCGGTATGCGCAGCATGCCGTCGGTATGCCGACATTTTGAGACAACAACTTTCTAGAGTCCAAAAACGGTATACCGCCGGTATGCGAAGCTACCGTCGGTATACCGCTTTTTGTCACAGAACCTTTTCTGGACACGAAAACAGTATACCGCCGGTTATGCCGAAGATACCGCGGTATGTCAAGCATACCGCCGGTATGCCGAAGCATACCGCCGGTATGCCGAAGCATACCGCCGGTATGTCGCTCTGAATGACATATTTTTCGATTTGTGCATTTATTATCATCCATCCTTTAGTGTTTACAGATATACCTAGACCAGTACAGACACGAAGACTCTAAGCAGGAAACGCCGGTAACTGCTACAGTCTTCAAGGAAGAAGGAGGAAGCTCTTGAAGTGAGAACTCCATGTAGTACATCTTCTGAGAATATTTGAATCTGAAGAACAGAAGACTAAACTACAAAGATGCTGTTAATTACTCAAAATAAAATGTGCCAAACAAATTACACATCCATCATCATTGATGAGGAAGGCAACATCAAAACGATTTGAAGGAGATCCAACAAGTCGCTAATACTTATTTGAAGAGCAGTATAAAAGTATTAGGGTTGTTGAGGATGCTGCTATATTGGAGGCCATTCCAAGGCTCTTGTCGAGGAGGATAATGTTACCTAACGCAGAGCCTACGAAGGATGAAGTATTGCAAACTATCAAAAGTATGGATGCTAGCAGGCAGGGGTCCGGATGGCTTTACAGTTGGCTTTTTCTTGGGGGTTGGCGATTATTGCAGAGGATTACAGAAGCTCTCTCTTCTTCTGGCGGGGGTTTGAATTGCCGAAGGCTATTACGAGCACAGCTTTGGTTTTGATACCTAAACATAATAACCAAGGTATATGCCTGACTTTAGGCCTATCAGTTTATGCACTGGTTTAACAAAATTATTTCTAAATGTTGGCTCTTCGCTTGCACCGATCGTTCCTCGTATTATTTCCTCAACAGAGTAGTTTTGTTAAGGGTAGAGGAGTTGTCGATAACATCTCTAGCAAGAGATGATGAGTCTTATGAATACTGATAGTAGAGGGGGTAATATTGCTATTAAGCTTGACATGGCCAAGGCTTATGATCGGCTAGACTGGTCTTTCTTGATGCAAGTTCTGCGAAGATTTGGTTTTTCGAAGGCTGGATTAGTATGTGTTTCGCCTGTTAATAATGTCTGGTACTCCACTATATTAATGGCGTTTCTTCAGGCTTTTTCAAGCTTTCAAGGTGTTTGCCAAGGGGACTCCTATCGCCAGCCTTGTTCATTATAGCAGCGAAAGTGCTATCTAGAAATCTAAAAAGACGGTGGAGACTGTTCTTTCAAACACTATATGTGCCAAGTGGTTGCCCTGCTATCACTCATTTAGCTTTTGTAGACGACGTCTTACTATTCTCCGCTGGGGACGTTCGTT
>JANAVB010013185.1:0-37344 GCA_029216955.1 Iris pallida | reverse complement strand
CTAACTTAACCAATCTAATAGGATTAGTCTAAACTTACTAACTTAATTAGTGGTGTTGTTGGCCATGAGTAACTAATCTTGTGGTTCCTTCTAGAGTCTAAGCTACCCGTGTCCCTAACACAAGTCGGAACGAAACGAAACTCAAACCGACTAAACAAATCCCGTAAAATCAATATTAATATAAAAATTCCCAAAGTATTAAAATATGAAAAATGACCAAAATTACATGCATCAATTTAAATACTATTAAAATAATCTAAAATTTACCAATTAATTAAAATCCTAAATATTCAAAAGTCACAAAATGACCAAAATATTCTTAGCCTAAAAAGCTGTAATTAGTCATTCTAATCACATGGTTAGGTTCCCATGGTCATGGTTAGTCTCTAGGCTCAACAGTTCTAGGGTTCACTAGCTAACACATCAAAATTATAATTCACCAATTTTAAATAGTATTAAATTAATTAAAAATCTTCATAAATCATAAATCCTATTATTAAATAATAAACTTTTACAAAAGTTTAAAATTATCCTTATTTCGGAAAAGTGGGTGGTTACAATATATTCTTCTACTAATGTTCTATTAGTGTGACACATTTATCTATGTATGCTCTTTACTCTTAATTATTAGCTATGAAGCATACGTACCGCTCTAGTCCATAGAGCTTAATTTTTTTTGTTTTTCTTTTTGAGTTAATGTGTTTTTAACTCCGTCTTTAATTAATATTTTTGAAATAGTTACCAATTTGTCTTTAACATGTCATATTTACTTTAATCGGTATTTTGTGATTATATATGTTCAGCACAAGTCTCCTATTACTTGAAAAGTATATTTGTATACTTTTACATAATATATTCAATATTGATTCTTATATTTTATTTGATTAACTTCTTATGAATCAATTACATATTTTCCTAATAAAATATATCTATATATGTCTTTGATCTTATGATAATTTTTCAAGGCTTATTAAGGATATATGAATATATTGCTCATATATTTCTTATATTGATATATATTTTTGTATAAATATCTTTATAAGGGCATATGTGTTCAGCTTAAGTTCTACATTAATTTGCAAAGTATTTAATTATACTTGTTATCTTTAAACTTGTGCTTACCTCATACTTCAGCTATTGATTACTTTTAACAAATTTGTGTTCTTCTCTTTATTAACTTCTTCCACAATGAGTCTCTTAAATGATGTTTTTCTTGGTTTTTGTTGTTGTTGACATTTTAGATACATGTCTCTCATTTAATTTATATTTAAATTATGTCATGTATGCCATTTTGTATATGTCTCCTACCTTTCGATATTTATTTATTTTATATCTTTAAGTTGGGAAAAAATATTTTATTGATTTCTTGCTCATGATTATTTGTGAGTGTTCTTTTAAGAAGCACAAGATCATTTTTCTTTATTTTGTTTTTTTTAAATTTTCTAATTTATTAGTGCACATGTTTAGTATATATCTTCTATCTCTATAAGTACACTATGAAAATGTTTTTGAAAATATTCTTAGCAATCTTGATGATCATTCTTTGCTCATTTTTTGGGATATTTACTTCTCTTATATTTAGGGATTTTGGATTTCGATGTTGTTTGATGATACTGCATATATTCCTTTAAATCTAACTTACTAAAAGTAGAGATTATTTTGGGTACAAGCCGAAAGGGTCCTTCTATCATACAGGTGTAAATAGCCTGAAGTGACACGGTGTACTAGTCTTCAGACTACTGCTAGCTGGAAATCGGCCCCTACAGCTAACCCAAAGTGATTAATACTTTATACACTTAAGATTTATTAAGGTCTGCTTGCAATGATTATCTAGTTTTAGATCCAAAACCTAGTCCCCTAGGTTCCAGAATACATTATCAAATCTAGGTCCTACATGTTGATTTATAAGTGTTTTATATTTTATTGTCATCCAATGATTTTGTAGCACATATAAGGATACATGTAATGGATACATCCTATGCTTATCGCTATAAATGATTTAATTTTTGTTATTGTTTGAGATCTTTCGATTTCAGAGGATGCACTTATTTTTGTATTCTCTAAAACGATCTATAATCTAGGATTGATCTCAACTCTAAACAAAGAAATATGGATTTCATCTTTAGATTGGACTTTCATTTTGATGGACAATATTATCTTTTTATATTTTCAAAAAAGGTAACATATGTTGATCGAACTTTTCTATTGTGAGATATTATTGCATAGATCAATTTATGTTGTCTTTTATGATTATTTATAATATTTTGATTTATATATGCTAAATTAAAATATCGTTTGATTGTTTCACCTTAAGTGTTCATTTAATGGATATTATCTCTTTTGTCTGATTATATTTTCGTATTTATGATACTCATTTTAATAAACTTTTATTATTCTCTTCTTATTTAAGTTAATAAACAGCCTATAGCAGTAATTCTTTGTGGGGGAGAAGTCAGGCATATTAAATTTCTCTCTCTCAAAGCATTTTTTTAAACCTACGGTTATCTGATGGACACCGTGCTAAGGTTTTGAAAGGAAAGAAATGAACTTTGATAAGAAGACCTAATATGTTGATGAATTAGTTTTTTAGTTCTGAAAATATTTCTCTGGAATTAAAATTTTTTATAATTTTGGATATAGCCATGAAAAGGGAGAGCAGTTTGTCGTTTCAAATCAATTATTTCCCTAGCATGTCATATATCTAGAATATTATTTTGGCATTTATCTAGTCATGTTTTTGGACTATTTATGATTTATGGATTCTTTTACTAAAGTTGTTTTCGTGATACAAAAATTTGAATCGTTAGTTTTCAGTCTAAGGACTAAACGGACATTCGAACATTCAAAAAAATTTGTTTTCTCTCTGATGTTTTGAAACTGTCCGTTATTCGTGTTAAGATAGTTTTCAAAAAAATTCTTAATTGTCTTGAAATAATTTTTATTACTGTAGACATATTTTGTTTGTTCATCGTTAAGCGTTTATTTATTGGATATTTTTTTTACCTGCCTAAAGATGATATTTATTTCAAGTTTGAAACTTTGTATGCATTTGATCAAAGTAAAGAAAGATGCATATCTTGGATATTCCTTAATCTTGTGATTATTTATTTTATCTATTTTTGCATATAAATTACTTTTGAACTAGATACGCATATTTTAAGGGGGTGCAAATCAATTATTTCCATTTATTTACACTCGTAATATGTGGTATACCTAGTTCAACCATGGACCTATAGTCTATTTTTTTTAATTCTTATCGATTGTGTTCATGATATTTCTATGAGAGAATATATGATTATTATTATTTCTTCTTGATTCTCTCATTCTATGAGTATTTTAATAAAATATATTGCCAAATATCTTTAATTTTGATGATTCCTTGAGTTTAAATTGATTTGACTTTTCTTATTAAGATTTTATCTCAAAGTTCATGATTATCTTATTTAGACTGGTCATATTTTACGGGGGAGCATTCAAGTCGACTGAATTTCTCCTTCTCAAGTATTTTGTCTTCATTACATTCATGTTTATCTAGTGGATATTTATTTATCATGCTAAGGTAATTGAGTTCTAATGCATGAACTTCGATATAGATTTTGCATAAATTCTAGTATATCTATTTTGATGTCTTTTCAATGATTATACTCCCTATATAAGTGATTCACTAATTTGTATGGGCAAATTATGAATCAATTTTTTTCGTGGTCATTGTTAAATGTCCTATTATATTTTTTTGGAATGTTATTGGTATATACTAGATCTGCAATTTTGTTATCCTCATGGATTATTTACGACCAATGATTGATTTCTACTTTATTCATATCTACTTCATTTTTAAATTCTTTCTATTTTAAAACTATAGTTACATTTATTCATCATATTGTATTTTGAATGTCATTTTTGTATTTTTAGTTGGTAAACTATTTATTGGTTAATTTCTGATTTTTTAAAAGTACAACCAACTATATTGTGTTTTGACAAGTTTCTATACTTTAGTTGTGCAATTTTCTAAGCTTGTCGTTACACTATTCTCCAAATTGTTGTTCATGATTATTTATATCTTCCTCCTGTTATGATTGATTTTATTTTATATCTTATTACGGGGGAGCTTATTTTTTTGATCATGTCAATGGGGAGAAATAAGTTTAAGTTAGCACGCAATATTCAAGTAATCATGTGTTTATTAGTGATACATGCATCTATCTTATCTTTTCTAAAAGAAAAATGACGATTCTTGACAGTTTATAAGTTGACGGTCGTCGAAAACCGTCAACAATTGTGGTTATCTTGATGGATTTAGGCCTATGTCAAGCGAGGTCATTTTTTTTGTTACTGTTGCAATTTTATAGCATGTACATTGACGGTTTTAGACGATCCGTCAAGAAACATCATTTTATAAATTGACGGCTCGGTGATAATCGTCATCTGATATATGCACAAAAAAATTGGTGCAATATTTTCAACTGCTATTATAGTAATTTTTTTTCAAAATTTTTATATTTTTGACAGATGGTGGTTCTTTCAATCAAAGAATACAGGAACCAGTCTCTCGATCTCTCATAAAACTCTCTCTTTTAGAGAATCCTCTTCCTTTCCTCCTCCTTCCCTTATTAAAATCCCTTTTCTCATACGACTCCTCTCCGCCTCCCCTCCACCGTAGCCGCTCCGTCGACCACTCCCCTGTCTCTTTTTCGAGTTCCTCCGAGGCCTTCCCACGCACTCCGGCCATCCACGACCATCGACCACTCCCCTCTCTTTCCCGAGCTCCTCCGCGGCCTCTCCGAGGTCGAGCCTCCACCTGCCTCCGTCGATCCGGCCATCTGACCTTCTCGAGGCTCTCCTCTACATTAGTCGCCTACTTTGAGCCACCCTACCCGCCACCCCTGTTCCCCTTGTGCCCTAGACGGCCTCCTTCATTGTCGGCCACCCATAGTCGACCCGGAGATCCAGCCACGAGCTCTCCGCTTGACCCTCCTCCCTTTTTTTCCCTCTCGGAGCAGTCGCCCTTTTTTCCCCTTGAAGAAAACCCTAACCCTGTCTCTTCCCTTACCTGTGGTCGTTGTTCCCTGACCAACTGGCCCCTTCAGAGACGCTGTGACCGTGACACGTACCCGAGATGCTTTGATAACTCCGAGGCATGCTCCTACGTCGGTGACGACGTGTCAAGGATGCATTCCCGAGTCCATGTAGACGCTGACGCATGTTTACGACCGAATCTGAGGCATCCCTTCGGATTCTGACACTAATTTGGGTATAATTTCTGAAACTCTTGGTTAGAATCTCTGTTTCGATTTTATATCTGTCGATGATGATATTTGGGTCTCGATCTGATGATGATATTTTGGTCTTGATCTCCCTACCTAAATAGGGTTGTCAAATTTCTGATGCTTATCAGATTTAATGTTGTGAGACGATCCTTTGATCATCTTGGTTTAAGAATCTTAGTGATTCCTAGATCACAGATTCTATTTGCTGGATGGGTTTCTTCCTATATTGCTGTCGAGTTTTATATTAATGTTGGATGAAGAAATTCACATATGCTGGGTTGGTATTTAAATTAATATATTATTGGTTGGTATTCAGATGCTATGTTGGGTTATTTTCATATATTGTTGGTTATTGGGTTGTTATATAATTATGGTTTGGTTGTATATTTCCCTATGTTCTTATACTATGGGTAATATGGTTTTGTTGGCATATATATGGTTCCCTTGGGATAGCGTGATATTGGATATGTTCTCAGTATGTTGCTTAGGTTTACTGATATGTCGTTGGATAATATTAGCATGCTAGACATTTTATGTTGGTGTTTTTGCCTTTGGACTAGAAAAGATAGTCCCACATACACCAAATGGTGAGTATCTCAATATAATGCATTGCTTGTGTTGAGGTGTGCACATGAGGTGTAGTGGGGCACAAGTTTGTGCCATGTGGAAGTATTTTCCTAGAAGGAAAAAGGATTAAATCCAACAAGGATGCAAGTTAATTTTTGTTGTGCGGACTCGGACTCGGACGCGGACTCCAAGATGTCTCGTACATGCACGGGAGGGTTCGGGGGGTAGGCGTGGACTGGCACACTTCTATGCTGATTGTGGGATGATCTAAAATATCAAACTCTATTTTTGAGTATTGGTATTTTAGTCCCATATCGGATAGGAGAAGAGGTGAAGTCTCAACTCCACTCTATAAATAGAGCCCCTTGGCCTCCTTTGAAAGATGCACCAAGAAGAGAGTTGAGGGAGTCTGTTAAGTCCAGGAAGCCCGTTCAAGTCTCAAATATTGACTTACGAGCGTTCCAGAAGTTCTCCTGAACTTGCTGGTTCCTGGGAGCTTATCCGTACTGCGGGTATAGCTTTGAGCGCCGGTGTTCAACACCCCAGCGAGATCCGCTCTTCTTATTCCTTCCTCTTTCTGTTGCCTTCGAGAATCTGAGACTCAACTGTTGTTGATCATCTCTTGTTGCCTTCGAGAAACCGCTATTGCAAACGCGATTCGATTTTTTTAATCGTTTAGGCTACGCAATCAGCATTATTTGCATCTCTTTTTTAGGGATTGCAACTGCATTATTTGTATCTCTTTTTTAGGGATTGCAACTGCATTCTTTGCATCTTTTCTTAGGGATTGCAACTGAGTTTTTCCATCGATTGTTTGCAAATAGACTAACAATCTCAAAGCTATATGATTCGATGGAAAACACTCGTCCTTCGCTTGTCGATACCGGCTTTAACAAGTTGGAGAAATTCGACGGCGAACACTTCTAGATCCGGAAGCGAAAGGTGACTCTGAACCTTCAACTCGTGGATGTTGATCACGTGTTGGATGAGGAAGAACCAATCGTTCCAGCAACAGGATCTGCTGCTGTTCTGGCCGCTGCTACAAGCAAGCAGACGAAGTGGAAAAAGGATAACAGCATATGCAGGCTGCTGATCCTGAATTCCATGGAAGACTCTCTGGCCGAGTCCTACACAAAGAGGACTTCTGCCAAAGAGATCTGGGAGTCCGTGGGGAAGCTGTATGACGACGACGAGGCCCGGTCGAAGATGTTCATGGTTGAAAAATACTACGAATGGGTCTTTGAAGACGAGAAGACCTTGCTGCCCCAAGTGAAAGAGTTCCTGAAGCTGCGCCAGAAACTGGAGGACGATAGCATGCCCCTCGTCGACAAGTTCGTCGTTGGAGGGATCGTGGCAAAACTTCCTCCAGGATGGAGCAACATCTATGCAAGGATGCATAGGAAGAAGATGGAGATTAGCCTGGATAACCTCCTCAGCGAGATTCATGTTGAGGACGAGATGCGCTCTCAACAGAAGTTGGACACCCTGTCCAAGCAACTAGCAACGGCGAATCTGGTTCAAGCCACCAGAGAGAACAAAGGGAAGCAGGCGGCTTCTCACCACAAGAAGAAGGACTTCTCGAATCTGAAAGTGAAGGGTCCAGGATTCAAGCAACAGAAGTCCAAGTCCCATGTGACTTGCTTCAACTGTGGCAAGAAGGGTCACTATAAAAGTGAATGCAAGTCCAAGCCCAAAGAGCAAGGTGAGCCTAACAATGTTTCTTTGGTTACTAATCAGGTTGCCATGATAGCACAGGTTGCAACTGTGGGGGCAGACTTGGACTGGTGGATAGACACTGGCACGACATGTCATGTCTGTTCAGACAAGGACTGGTTCGTCTCCTATGAGCCTACTTCCGAGAAAGTCATGATGGCGAACCAGGCACAAGCTGAAGTACTGGGGATCGGGATGGTGGAGCTGAAGCTTACATCGGGGAACATTCTGACGCTTCAAGGTGTGAAGCATGTTCCTGCAATCGCAAAGAACCTGATCTCTGGGAGCCTGCTTTGCAACGCAGGCTTGAGGATGGACATCAATGCTGGCCAAATGGTGATGTCCAATAAGGGTACTTTCTTTGGGAAAGCTTTTCAGACTGAAGGAATGTACAAAATTCAGCTTGTTGTAACCCAGCAGAATAATGTCAATGCTATCACTAGTTTGAATTACTCTCTTGAGTTGTGACATAATAGACTAGGACATGTTCATTGTAAGCGAATAAACAAAATGTCTAGTCTAGGACTTATATCCAAGTGTGGGGGTAAGGTAGAGAAATGTGAGATATGTGCTCAGACGAAGATCACTAGGAAACCATTCCACAGGGTCCATCGAAGCACAGATCTTCTGGAGTTGGTTCACTCAGATATCTGTGACTTCAAACAATTCTCTACAAAGGCCGGGATGAAGTATTTCATTACTTTCATCGATGACTTCTCCAAGTATGCCTTCGTCTATTTACTCAAATCTAAAGACGAAGCATTCAAGAAGTTCAAGGAGTTCAGGACCGAGGCTGAACGGCAAACTGGACAACAACTCAAGAGGCTGAGGAGTGATCGAGGTGGGGAATATAGGTCTCATGAATTCTCATCATTCTGCAAAGAACATGGAATCATAACGAGACGACGGCTCCGTATTCTCCACAATCCAACGGAGTAGCAGAAAGGAAGAACAGAACGTTGACAGAGATGATGAATTCTATGCTGTTGACTGCGGGTCTCCCAAAGTGCTATTGGGGAGAAGCTGCATTAACGGCCACTTTCATTCTGAACAGAGTGCCGTATGCAACTTCCGACATAACTCCTCATGAACTCTGGTTCAAAGTCAGACCCAACCTGAATGTCATTCGAGTGTGGGGGTGCCTGGCTTATGTGAAGCTCCCGGATCTAAAGATTCAGAAGCTGGGGACAAGGACTACTAAGGCGATCTTCCTGGGGTATGCCGAGAAGAGTGATGCTCGGAGATTCCTTGATATCGAGTCAAATCATATCATCGAATCTCGCGATGCTGAATATTTTGAAGAAAAGTTTGCAAGGCACAAGAACATTGTTCTCGCGGACATTCCGGAGAATAATGAGGGTGCGGAGCAGACAGAGATCTTTATCGAACCAGTAGTCCAAGATGGAGTTGTTGTCGAGGAGACACCAGCTGAACCAGAACTCGCTGAGCCGTCAACTAAGCGAGCGAGGAGGTCGAAAGACTTCGGAGATGACTTCGTCACCTATCATGTGGAAGCAGATCCGCTTACCTATGATGAGGCGATGAAGACCAGAGATGCTATATTCTGGAAGGAGGCGATTGACAACGAGATTGACTCAATCACCTCCAATAACACATGGGTATTGGTCGACCTACCAGAAGGAGCAAGACCCATCGGATGCAAATGGATCTTCAAGAAGAAGATGAAAGCAGATGGAACCATTGACAAGTTCAAGGCCAGGCTAGTGGCCAAGGGGTTTGCTCAGAAGCAGGGGATCGACTACTTTGACACTTATGCTCCAGTAGCTTGGATGACAACTATCAGATTGTTAATTGCTTTAGCAGCAATACACAAGCTGGTGATACATCAGATGGATGTGAAAACGGCATTCCTTAATGGCGAGCTGACCGAAGAGATCTACATGCAACAACCAGAAGGTTTTGTCGTCAGAGGTCTGGAAGACAAAGTCTGCAAGTTGATGAAGTCTCTGTATGGTTTGAAGCAAGCTCCCAAAATGTGGCATGAGAAGTTTGACAAGGTGATAAGGTCAAATGGCTACAGGGTCAGTGAAACAGACAAGTGTGTCTATACGAAGTTTGCTGACGGAAGAGGAGTAATCGTTTGTCTATACGCGGACGACATGCTAATCCTAGGTACGGATTTAAGCTGCGTCACAAAGACAAAGAAATTCCTCTCGACCAAGTTCAGTATGAAGGACTTGGGGGATGCCGACGTAATCTTGGGGCTCAAGATCATCCGGACAGGCACTGGAATAGCGCTGTCACAGTCTCATTACATTGAGAAGATGCTCTCTCGCTACGGGTATCAAGATCTTCCTATTATTGATACACCGTACAGGAGTGATCTGAAACTGGAGCCAAATTCGAAGGAGAGCGTCAGGCAGTTGGAGTACGCTAGCGTCATCGGAAGTTTGATGTACGCTACTACTGCCACAAGGCCTGACATAGCCTTTACAGTGGGAATGTTGAGTCGATTTACGAGCAATCCAGGCGTAAAGCATTGGAAAGCTGTGAAGCGTGTTATGAGATATCTCAAGAAGACTCAGACATATGCACTATACTACAGCGGAGATCCGTCAGTGGTGGAAGGCTTCAGTGATGCTAGCTGGTGTTCAGAGGTGGAGAGCGAATATTCCACAGGTGGATATGTGTTCGCCATGGGTGGAGCTGCTATATCGTGGAAGTCGAAGAAGCAGACTATGTTATCTCGCTCCTCCATGGAATCTGAATTCTTTGCATTGGATGCTGCAGCAGATGAAGCAGAGTGGCTTCGGGAGCTCATGTATGACCTTCCAATGGTTGGGGCTCAGATACCGGCGATTCCGATATACTGTGACAACCAGGCGGCAGCAGCAGTGGCATCAAATGAACTTTTCAACGGGAAGAAGAGGACTGTGCGGTTGAAGCACAGAGCAGTGAACGATCTCATAAAAAGGGGCGTCATTGCAGTGATCGATGTTCGGAGTCAGGAAAACCTGGCGGATCCGTTCACGAAGGGTCTCAAGCGTCAGCTGGTCGAGGACACAGCAAGGAAGATGGGCTTGAAGGCATTCTAATATTGTGTCATTATAATCCTATCAATAAATTTTATGTTATTGGTTCAAAGAGAAATCTACCAGATATCCAATTTTTTGATTCAAGGGAGGACTATTGACTGGAAAAATATTAGTTAACAGTGGGCACTTGTTCTGCAGAACATGTAAGGGTTTCGAACCCAGAACCACTGTTGTCTACTATGAATTTTCTACGGAAAATTGATCCTGTGAGAAGGATGGCATAATGCCTTAATGAGTTCTCAGACTGAGTGAAGGTCTGTTATGCTTTACAGGAAGCATGGTGGCGCAACAACCACAAAGGAGTGTTACAACTCCATGCTACAGTAGGGTGACTCCACCATGAGGTTCCCAGGTAGGGGTAATGCCTCGGCTTTGTTAGCCAAGTTACAGGCGGCGTAGCACCGCATATAGGCAGGTATCCTAATGTTGCATAATCGTAATAAAGAGAAGTAGGCAGCACTACAAAGAGGTCGGTGTCCTCATGTTACAGTGGCATGACACCACGATGAGGTACCCAGGTAGGGGTAAAGCCTCGGCTTTGTAAGCCATGTCATAGTGGCGTAACACCACAAGGGAGTGCAAGGCTTCATGCTGGGTAGTTTGGCACTACAAAGAGGCTTGAGACCTCATGCTACAGTAGTATGACACTACGATGAGGTTCCCAGGTAGGGGTAATGCCTTGGCTTTGTCAGCCATGTCATAGCGGCGTAGCACCGCAAAGAAGCGCAATGCTTCATGCCAATGACTCTTTATATAGAACTCACCTATAGTGTATGGACAGAGATATCAGGCCGTCTCTTGAGGGTAAACTTGTAGACGCCCAAAAATTATACACTGAAACCAGGCTGGCACAAGGCCTTCAATGTGCAGCCAGAAGTACAGTTGATGTCACTATGTGAGTAGGAAGAATTGCAGTTATGGTGCAAAATTCAAGGCTTAGTCCATTCTTGTATCATGCTGTTATTTAACCTATGCGGGAAGATTCAAGTCGTAGCGACATCTCTCCTAATGCATGATGGACAATCACTGTGGGGAACGCTCAACCCATATATTGAGATATGTGGGGGATTGTTGGTGTTTTTGCCTTTGGACTAGAAATGATAGTCCCACATCGGCTACACCAAATGGTGAGTATCTCAATATAATACATTGCTTGTGTTGAGGTGTGCACATGAGGTGTAGTGGGGCACAAGTTTGTGCCATGTGGAAGTATTTTCCTAGAAGGAAAAAGGATTAAATCCAACAAGGATGCAAGTTAATTTTTGTTGTGCGGACTCGGACTCGGACGCGGACTCCAAGATGTCTCGTGCATGCACGGGAGGGTTCGGGGGGTAGGCGTGGACTGGCACACTTCTATGCTGATTGTGGGATGATCTAAAATATCAAACTCTATTTTTGAGTATTGGTATTTTAGTCCCACATCGGATAGGAGAAGAGGTGAAGTCTCAACTCCACTCTATAAATAGAGCCCCTTGGCCTCCTTTGAAAGATGCACCAAGAAGAGATTGAGGGAGTCTGTTAAGTCCAGGAAGCCCGTTCAAGTCTCAAATATTGACTTACGAGCGTTCCAGAAGTTCTCCTGAACTTGCTGGTTCCTGGGAGCTTATCCGTACTGCGGGTATAGCTTTGAGCGCCGGTGTTCAACACCCCAGCGAGATCCGCTCTTCTTCTTCCTTCCTCTTTCTGTTGCCTTCGAAAATCTGAGACTCAACTGTTGTTGATCATCTCTTGTTGCCTTCGAGAAACCGCTATTGCAAACGCGATTCGATTTTTTTAATCGTTTAGGCTACGCAATCAGCATTATTTGCATCTCTTTTTTAGGGATTGCAACTGCATTATTTGCATCTCTTTTTTAGGGATTGCAACTGCATTCTTTGTATCTCTTCTTAGGGATTGCAACTGAGTTTTTCCATCGATTGTTTGCAAATAGACTAACATTTTATTCCTTGTTGGCTTGGGATTATTTTTGAGTACTCTGATACTCTTGGTAATGGTCCTTGACCAAATGAACCAAGATGTTGGAGACCATGTCAGGTACACTGGTCCCGTGTTAGTACATGTTCAATACGTGTGGAGGCACACGCAAGTATGACAAATGATGTATAATCCAAATCTAAGACTTAGTTTATCTTATTTTTTTAGTATCTTGTTGCCTAGTCGTATTCGTATTTTTGGTACTATTGGGTAGTTCATTCTGGGTGCATATAAGCTCGTGTTTTATACGATTCGATATTGGACACGCAAGTACACCCATTTCTTTGCCTCCAATTCTCTTTCAATAGCAGATGGACCATGTGTGGCACATTGGATTACCTTCACCTGAAATGGGTATGCCAATTTCCACCTTTATACCCTTCCAATGTGACATATACTTCACATTTCCATCGATCTGACATTGCTAAGATATTTGTGTTTGTTTCATTTGAAAGTGTAGAGCATGATGCTAGTGTAGACATTTGGAGCTTGGGTGTTCTGTGCTATGAGTTCCTTTATGGGGGTGCCGCCATTTGAAGCGAAGGAGCACTCTGATACTTATAGGAGGTAAGAAGAGTATGCATGTCTCCTTTCCTCAGTAGCATGATTTGCCCTTTTAAGTTGTAGTTGATATATATATATATATATATATATATATATATATATATATATATATATATATATATATATATGCACAAACCTGGTATCAGCAAAAATATATTGGATGAGCCATATTATATTTTGTCTAAAGGATCATCATTTGGTAAATTTAACTTGGGTGAGCGATATACACATATCTGGCAAATGAGGGTCAAAGATTTGAGGGACTTCCTCCTCGTTGTTATATTTTGTTGTGCCCGGAGCTGGTGAATGTCATTGATGTCTTGTTATGAACATCGAGTTAACCAATTTTTTAGAGGAAAATTGATGAATCTTGCTAGATTTCAACTTTTTATCCAAAGAAAATATCAGTTTATACATGTATTTTTATCTTACCGGTATAATAGTATAGATACTGACCTCACTGGTACTGATGGATTAGGGTCACTATCGTTGACTTTTTCTTGGCAGGCTTAAGGCTACTTTAAGCATTTGTGAACGTGATTAATTTTCTCTTGCTATGTAAAACTAGTTGGAAGTTTTGGACTCACCTCTTAACCTTGCTCTAGTGTTATGTCCATTATAGAGACCTCTGGGCTGAGAGAGTCAATCATCACATGGTATTTGGCAATAATAAGTAACTGGGTTCCATACTTCTATGTTGTTCTTTCGGTCACTAGGGGGCATGGAAGGGTCCTGATCACCAACATGCCTGGGATGCTATGCTTTCTATTATTTGCTTTATTCGAAACATATTTGAACCTGCTTACAAATGATTTTCTGATGTGATTTCTGTTTGAGACAATTTATCTTCATTCAATTCTGTATTTTTTAGTTATTTTTCTGACATCTTCCTATTCTATTTGGTTTATAATTGTGCAATATATTTTATTTTCTGTAACCTTTCAATTTGAGTTTTGGCTGAATCTGGCTTGGGTTGCCTATCCTCGGGTTTTAGAGAAGGCCTCATCTTGATTGGTATGTAATTGCTTTTGGTATGGTAGTTAAATAGTGATATATCAGTGCCCGTGTTTCCTAGGATATATCAGCATCAAGAATTTCAATGCTATATGTGAATTGTGTTCCAACTCTTCCAATTCTAGGTTTGTCTTTTCTTTTCTTCTAATTAATTGCTGACATATATTGAAACCCAGTTTGGGTTGTCTTCAGTTTTTTTGATATTTATTACATACTATATTAGACTTTATTCTTGGCATGAGTTTGGTCTATTTTAATCTTTGTTTTTTGAAAAGTGATGAATGTTTGTAGCTTTGTTACAAACATAGAGCTAAGGATTCATACTCCAATGTCCTAACTAACTACACTTTGGATCAGTTGCTTAACTTTCGGATAGGTGGCTTTGGTTTCTTTAATTCTCACTTTGGATCAGTTGCCTAACTTTTAGATATCCTTGGCATCTAATTTTTTGGATATCCTTTTAGTGATGTGGGCTCAATTTTTTTTCAATGATACATAGGTCTATGATGAGAAATTTACACTATTACCAATGATGGTGATCAGTATTTTTATGGTACACTAGAGTTTTTACATCTGTTTGTGTATCTGCTGCAATATTGGCCCTTACATCTGTTTGTGTTTCTCCATTTGCATCATTTATTTATAGGATATGATAAGTACACTACAGTTTTTACAACTGTGTGTGTATCACTTTTTACATCTGTTTGTGTATCAGTTCTTTATGTGATTTATTTGGTACTCGTAGTTTGTCAATTACATTCACTTGAATAATCTCTGATACTTGGATCACATTCACTTGAATTCTCCCTGATACTTGGATCCCAATCAGTTTTGCATCACAAAAATCGTGTGAATGTTGGTTCATTTTTTGAAGCAAAAACTCTTTGAGAGTGCTGCTAATGGTTCAGTTTTTGAAGCAAACTTTCTCTGAGCCCAAAACATGTATGTATCTGTTTGTGAGTGTTGGTTTATTTGTTATGCCACATTTGTGAATGTTGGTTCAGTTTTAAAGCAAAAACGGTTGTAGGAAAATATATTGATAATTTATTTTCTTGTTCTCTCAAGAATTTGCTGAAAAATGAAGGTGCATGCATGCTGTAAATAGGGAAATACTGTGGATATGGGAGGGATGTGCTTCTATCTAGTTTGCTACTTTTTTGGGTTCATTTTGTATGGTTGGATTATGTTTTGTGGTGACAAGTGATGGATGTTTGTGGTTTAGATGTTTAAGTGGTATGGAAACAACAGATGTGGGATATGTGTACTTTGTGGTTGGATTATGTTGTGGTTGGACAAGTGAAGAATACATGTGGTGGGATGTGTATTGGAAGTTTTTGTTGTATAAACAATACAGTTTGTTAATATCAAATATGGGTTTTATAGTAATTTGATGTGTGTAGCTTCAGGATTGATCTTATGTGTGTTTGATTAATATTAAAAATATACAATTCTTGATAGAATTTTGGCAAGCTTCTCTTGACAGCACTTTGGATAGCTTCTCTTGACGGTTGTCAAACGTCAATTTTAATTCAAATTATGCTGCATAATAGCATGTGAATAAATGCTTTTCTTGACGGCTAATAACCGTCATCGAGGCCGGAGTCAAGAAATTTTTTTGCCTACATTGACGGTTTCTAAAAATTGCTATCTTGACGGCTAAAAATAGTTAAGAAAAGTACTTCATATGACGGCAAAAAACGGTCAAGAAAAGTCCTTCCAACGACCGTCAAGAAAGGGGGGCCCTTTTCTTGACTTCGGCCTACTTGACGGATCCGCAACCGTCAAGATACCCATTTCTTGACGGAAAATCACAGTCAAGAAAAGCCTTTTTTCTTGTAGTGTTTCTTAACTTATCCGATTTGCCATAATAAAAAAGGAAGAGAATGTTCGCCCAACGATTATATCATGTTTTTGAATATGGCTAATCAATTGAGTTTAACGATTGATGTCACTAATATTCATGTATTCACTATCATATTGCTACTTAAACTTAGAATTGTCCTATTTGTTTACTATATCATATTGCTATGCTTGTATCATACTGCATCATATTATTTTGTTCGTCTAACATGTACTTGCAGACAAGAAGTAAGCATGATCAAACCAGGACATATGCAACGAAGAATTATTGATGGGCCAAAGATGATATTATTTCCAGATCTATTTATCTTTGGACGACTACCGTCAAGAAAAAATGCGTATTTAATGTCAGAATAAAGACATCATCAAAAGGGCTATTGGTTTTCATATTAATTTTATAATTTTTCTTTTGTTGAGTTTAGAAAAAATATGAGATTGATTGTATCGGTACTGGCTTAGCGATTCTTACTCCACAATATATAGCCTACCTATCAACAATTATATATCCAAAAGTCTACATATTAAAAAGCCCAAAACCCGTCAAAATTTGTCCAAAACAGTTCTGGCATCAAAATTATATCGACGATCCTACGACGGGCTACTGTTAAGATGTCTGTCAAATGTAGAAGCCAAAGAAGCCCTACGCGAGGCTCATGATGGCATTTGTGGGGCTCTCCAACCTGGCCCGAAGTTACAAGACCGTCTCCGTCGGATGGGCTATTATTGGCCTACAATGGTAGCAGGCGCAGTTGATTATGCAAAGAAGTGTAAGGCTTGTCAGATCCACGCAGATTTCATACACCTGCCATCTGAATTCTTGCACCCAACAGTGGCCTCTTGGCTATTTGAAGCATGGGGAATGGACATCATTGGTCCAATTACCCCGCCGTCGTCTAGGGGACACCGGTTTATACTTGCAATCACCGACTACTTCTCCAAGTGGCAGAATCTGTTCTGCTGGCAAAGATAAAGACATCAAATATGATTAGTTTCATAAAATATCACATCATCTACCATTTTAGACTGCACCGGAGGATTATTTATGACAATGGTCCGCAGTTCGCAAGCCATGCCTTCTATCGATTCTGTGACAAGAATCGGATTCGGAATGTGGCTTCAACGGCATACAATCCATCGGCTAATAATCTGGCTGAAGATTTTAACAAGACCATAATCAAGCTTCTCAAAAAGTTCATGTCTTCAAACAAGCTCGACTGGAATGAAAAGCTGGGCGAATGCTTATGGGCGTATCGCACTACAATTCGGACGGCTACAGGAAATACACCTTTCTTTCTGGTTTACGAGAGCGAGGCAGTTCTCCCATTGGAGAGCCAGATCCCCTCACTTCGCGTGGCCCTCACTTATCGGTTGACGTCAGACGATAACTACCACCGACGGCTACAAGAATTGAAAGCCTTAGACGAGAAACGTTTGCAAGCTCAACAAAGCATCGAGCTCTATCAAGCACGCATCTCTCGGGCCTTCATTAAGAAAGTCAAGCAGAGGACATTCCATGTAGGCGATCTTGTCTTGTCCATTCGTAAACCGATGGTCATGACTCACAAAATCGTCGACAAATTCTAGCCCAAATGGGAGGGTCCATTCATCATCGAGACCGTATTCTCGAATGGCACATACCGGCTCGCGAAACAGAATAGAGACTTGCTCATGATGCCCGTAAATGGCAAGTTCCTGTAGAAATACTATGTCTAAGGACATGCTGGTACTTCCTCAAACCACAAAATCTTCCTGACTGTCGAGTTATGTACACCAAGTACCTCTGAACTTACGCTCTATTAGCTCTGAGTGGATTCACATTGCATCCCTCTGGGTGACAAGTCATGTATACTAATACCTATGAACTTCCACCCTAATGCTTCACCCCGCCGGAGTTTACCAGGCTTATTGCTATCTCTGAGCAAACTTCCTAGTCATGTTATCGTATGTCATGTCTATATTACCTCTGATATAGATAATCTCCTAACTTAACACCTGTACCCAACCTGGGATAAAATCATTGTGTTAAGGCCACAGAACCTATTACGTCCATATTACCTCTGTTGGATTTTGTCTCAAAATCTATTACTCGTACCACCAGTGCACAGAAGCGTAATAGGTCCACCAAAAATTATTCATGATTATCGTATGTCACGTCTATATTACCTCTGATATAGATAATTTCCTAACTTAACAATTATACCCAACCTAGGATAAAATCATGGTGTTAAGGCCACATAACCTATCATGTCCATATTACCTCTGTTGGGTTGTGTCTCAAGATCTATTACTCGCACCATCAGTGCGCAGAAGAGTAATAGGTCCACCAAAAATTATTCATGATTATCGTATGTCACATCTATATTACCTCTGATATAGATAATTTCCTAACTTAACACTTGTCCCCAATCTGGGATAAATTCAGGGTGTTAAGACAACAGAATCTATCACGTCCATATTACCTATGTTAGGTTTTGTTTCAAATATATTACCCGCACCATCAGTGCGCAAAAGGGTAATAGGTCCACAAAAGTTATCCAAATCTATTACTCGCACTACCGGTGTACAAAAGGGTAATAGGTCCACAAAATATTATTTAAATCTATTGCTCGTATCTCCAGATGCACAAAAGGGCAATAGGTCCATAAAAAGTCTCCCAGTGGGATGTCCTTTATCATTTACAAATGCTGTATTAGGTCCTCTAGTACAAGCACCAAATATACCACGAACAAAGAATGAAGTGAATGTATTCTTTTTATACAAAATCAGTTATATTCATAGGACTACATCTTCAGCAGCAAAAAGGAAAAGGGAAATCCACAACTCATCAGCAACACATAGTTTGGTCAGTTTGGCAGCACCACGCCTTCGTCAAAAAGCAGTTTCGTAGCCTTTGAAAGGAGTCATGTTTTACTACTGAGAAGCAAACAAGGCTGTTGAACCTTCGAGAAGCCACACGGAGGAGGGCAAATATAGCATGCTAAAATTATCTACATGCGCTAACTTTCTCTCCTCCGTATTGCGGATGTCCTAGGCCCGTTCCTCCAAAAGGCCATACCTTCAAAACAACATCCCTAGTATTGCTTTTGCCTACTTGGAGAGCTGTAAAAATAGAACTTTCACGACGACGCCCAACCACCGTACGACTCTTTGATGTATAAAGGTTCTTTCTACCATCTGAGGAAAACCCTTTCGAAGCTTGGAGAGTTCTGAGCTGTCTAATGTGTGTGTCAAATGTTGCATCTTCACCATATCCAATATTGTCGATACTGGTTCTGGAGAAATTTGCTAGCCAGATCCCTAAAAAAAGGGGGGAAAAGAGGTTAACAGTCAGAAAAAAATAAAGTGAATGGGTTTCTATTTAGTTCATGCTACCCAGTCACAAAAGAACACATGCGGCCCGGATCAGGGGAGAGCTCATGCGGCTCAATCGAATGGAAGCTATGTAGTTCAATCCATGTGGACCAATCACACAAACACATGTGGCCCAGTAAGACAAGGAACGCATGCACCGTCGAAGCTCGACTATGCGCAAAAAATGTTAAAACCAAAGCACGGCGATGATGTATAATTGGCCCGTGCATAAAGCATGCAACATGGCCATCTGAGTTCAAAATACTCGTTGCCCTACCATACTTACCGTAGATAGGAGGTTGTACGTCAGGATGAGCGAAGAATGAGTCTACAACTATCGACGAAGAGGCAAACCCCTTTCCTCCGTTAGCAGTACCGATCAACTTGGAGTCTTGGGGAACATGGCTGATCGGGAGCGGAAAGGATATTGGAAGAGAAAAGGCCAAAAAAATAAGAAGACGAAAGAGGGCAATAGGAGTTTTCTCGCTGCTGTACGGCCTATATATTTATAGGCCACCAAGAAGTGGAAACGGTAGGTGCCGCTTCGGTTATCGTGCCATTAAAAGATAATGATGGCCTTTTGGATTTTATCTTTAGTAACCGTCACCTTTATCTTGAAAAGAGAGCCCAAATCTGAAAAGCAAATCCCAGCATTAAATGCGGCAGTGACAGCTGGACAGAGTCTCTTTGCGGCTCGAAATTTCCCTGCGGCTCGAAGCTTTCCTGTGGCTTGACATTTTATGCATGACTCCATGCTTCTTATACAAAGTATTCCAAATTTGCAATTTTAAAACTTTGAAGTGGGTCTTGTAGAAGCATAGAAAAGATGGAGTTTATGCAGATCATCACTCCATGTGGCTAAGAGAAATCAAGCCGTAGAGGAAAGACTCTCGAAAATCCCTTATGGCAAAGTGAAACTAAGCGAGGCTCTCGAATACCCCCTGCGGCTAAGTGGATTCGAGCTGCAGAGGAAAGGCTCTCGAAGATCCCATGCGGCTAAGTGAAATCAAGCCACAGAAGCAAGGTTCTCAAAGATCTCATGCAGCTAAATGAAACCAAGCTGCAGAAACAAGGTTCTCAAAGATCCCATGCGGCCAAACAGAGCTGAGCCGCAGAAGAAAGGCTGCTAAGGCCATTATGCAGCCAAAATGATTTAGGCTCTACTTTGTGGGGGGACACATGGCAATTTGACCGAGTCTCAACCACCCAGATTTGCTACAACAAAGAAATTTCAACAACCCCCACTAGCTGGCAGCCCAAGATCGATCCTTTGTTTGTTGTTACAGACACGTGGCCACGTGACCCTCTATGCGGCCCAAAATCTGCTTTATGCAAAAATCACTATAAATAGTAGGGTACCACACCCATGCTAAAGGTTGGCAATCAAAGGCTGGCAAATTTTTTTAAGAGCAAAGACTGTGTCTGATAGTCCAAGGAGTAAGGCAAAGTTGTTACACTTTCCCGAACCTCCATCGTCACCCCCAAAATCAAAAATTAAACAATTGCACTTAGATTGTTTCCAAGGATTTCTTTCAAGGCTTTCTTTTGTACAAGCGAGTTTGCAATCAAGTTCAATTCATCTATAATTCTTGTTCTTAATATTTTAATGGCAAACACTGAGGTTACTCATGAAGGTACTTCACAAGTGAAGGAGTCCAAAATCTCACGACTAACACAAGAATATGAGGCCTTCAAAATGAAGCCTAATGAGACTATCCCAAATATGTTTACTCGGTTCCTGGACATTGTTAATCCTTTATCTTCCCTTGGAAAAGAATACAACAATCATGAGAAGATTCGGAAGGTGCTTCGCGGGCTAAGCAAGAACTCGAATCCTAAAGCGGCGACCATTATTGAAGAAAATAATCTCATGACCATGACTTTAAACCCTTATGGAAAAGCTTATGACGCATGAGCTAGACCTTAAAGATTTTGAAGAGTCATCTCCAAGAGAGAAGGCGATAGTATTCAAAGCTAACCACAAGACAGCCTCAGATGATCAAAGTAAGACAGACTGCTCAGACAACGAACATATAGCCCTCATGACAAGAAATTTCAGAAGATTCCTCAGATATGCGTAGTCAATTAAGAAGAAGAAAGATTCCAGAGGTGATAAAAAATCTATCTGCTTAAGGTGTAAAAGAACAGGTCATATCAAGAAAGACTATCCTGTCATAAGGAAGAGAAGCAGACATGATCAGACAAGTAAGAGAAGGTCTTCAACTAGAAACTCTACCAACACTAGCATCTAGTGTGAAAGCGAAGCTAGCAATTCTGAAGAAGAAGTGAAGCCTCGTAACACAGCAAACCTATCTTTCATGGCCGTCGATGCTAAGGTAATATCAAACCCTCTCCATGAAGAATTTACATTTGATGAATTGTCTGATGCTTTTACTGATCTATTAAATGATCAGAGAAAAATGATAGATATGTACAAAAGTACTAAGAAAGAGCTAAAATTTGTACAATCTGAGTTTTTAAAGCAATCTAGAACGCTAGAAGATATTAAAGATTCTTCTAGTGACACCAATGAGATTATTTCTTAAAGTTAAGCTTACATTAAACTCTTAAAAAGCTTGAGAAAGCGAATCAAGAAAATGTAAAACCTAACGATCTTTATGAACTAGAGAAAAAAAAGTTTAATATTGCTACTTAGAGAGTAGATGCACTTACGGCCAAGTACAATGAAGCCTGTGACATCTCTAAAAAGTTAGAGATCAAACTGGGCAAACAGGTTGTTAAACATAAAGCTCAGGTGAACACAAGTCATAAGGCTAAACAAATACACAACACAACCAACATTGCTAGAACTGTTAGAAGCCATGCATATATGTATACCTTTCCACACAATAAGAAAGCACATACATCTTCAAAAACTTATATACATGATCTTCGAACTACACCTAGCACTAACATTTTTGCCACATGTCACTATTGTGGTTTAAAAGGACATGTATCATACTATTGTAAAATTAAAAAGCTAGCAGATCTTAATGTGTATGTATGGGTTCCAAAAACTAACAGATAGGATCCTCAAGAAAGTGGGTACCAAAGGTTACATCTTTAACTTGTGTTGTAGGTGGACGTTTCTCCTCCCACTAAAAGTAAGTGGACACTCGATAGTGGTTGCTCCAAGCACTTGACAGGTGATAACAAATTATTTACAACTCTATCGATAAAGAAAGAAGGCTATGTCTCCTTTGGGAATAATCTTAAGGGACATATTATTGGAATTGGCAACATAGGTACTTCTTCTTCACCTATTATTAAAGATGTATGCTTAGTAACAGAATTAAAACATAACATACTAAATATTAGTCAACTGACTAGTCATGGTTATGGAATTAATTTTGTTAAAAATAAATGTTTTGTTTATGATAAATCTTCTTGAATAACTTCCTTTCAGGGAATAAGATATATAAATATATATGTGCTATATTAGTCAGAGAAGACTAACAGTACAAGAAAATGTTTGTTCACAACTCAAGACAAAAGTTGGATATGGCATATTCATCTTGGACATGCGAATATAGACATTATTGCAAGATTGTCCTCCAAGAAACTAGTAAGAGGCTTACTTGAAATAACCTTCAAGAATGATATGGTCTGTACCGAATGTGAAAATAACATGACATCTAGATCATATTTCAAATCAAAAAAATACTATAAGTACTTCTAGACCCTTACAATTACTTCATATGGACTTATTTGGACCAAGTAGAGTCGTCAGTCTTGGCGGTAAGCTATATGCTTATATGATAGTTGATGACTATTCACGGTATACTTGGGTTTACTTTCTTACAAATAAGAATGAGGCTTTTTCTGAATTTGTATCTTTTTATAAAAAGGTACAAAATGAGAAAGGATTCATGATTACTCGGATACGAAATAATTATAGAGGAGAATTCGATAACCATGAGTTTAAAACATTTTATGATTCGAATGGGTTATCACAGAATTCTCTTGCCCCAGAACACCTCAACAGAATGGCGTTATGGAGAGGAAGAATAGAACTCTTGGCGATATGGCCAGAGTTATGCTTAATCAGTATAATCTTCTAAAGTATTTTTGGGCAGAAGTTGTCTATATAGCATGCCATGTTCTGAACAGAGTTCTAATTAGACCCAACTCTAAAAAGACCCCTTCTGAATTATGGTTTAATAGAACTCCTAACATTAGCTATTTTAAGGTATTTGGTTGCAGATGTTTTATTTTGAGTACAAATGACAACTTGGGAAAAATCAACAAAAAAGCTGATAAGGGAATATTCTTGGGTTATATGGCAAAAAGTAAAGGATACAAAGTATTCAGCAAGAGGTCACTCATTGTTGAAGTGTCTCAACCCGCACCCAGTGTAAGGGTACGAGAATGTTGGTACGTCCAGCCTATGCTATAGTGTCTGCGGTAGAACGCTGCCTAGGTCTCAAACATCTATCACAGTATAAATATACCTATACAGAATATACACTCCAATCGGAGGACAACTCAACTACAACTCAATCACAATAACTAGAGATGGATAATAAGCACGATAAGATAGATATAAAATACTCAAAGTAAGATACAACCAGAAATAAAATAGGTTTAAGTGTTGTCAACACCACGCAGAAATATATGAATAATACAACTCAGAGTATCTCAATAAACAGAAAATAACTCTAACTGTCTAGCCTAGGAACTATGATAGTCTTCTCTAAGCAAGCTGGATCCTCCTGAGGGTCCAGGTCGCGGGTGTCATCTACGCCAGCTCCATAATAGGTGGTACAAAAGTCCTCCATGTTCTCTGTAAAATTTGTCAACATATTTAGTCAAGATGGGAGCGAATACATAACTCTGAAAGCAGTTCCATAACATGATAGGAAATATAGAGCAAGCAATAGAATAAAATACATGAATCGATGCAAAGAGATGTACAAGAACATTGAATGTAGACATAATCTGAGTACAAGAATGATATATAGAAAATAAGAACTATAAGTAAATATAAGTATTTTAGAGCACAAGATGATCATGTGATTGGTTTAGGTTTGTACACAAGTATACTAAGGGGTCTCCATTATATGTGAGGGTATAATAGACATGTTGTCACTCCCCGTTCCCAGAATGCATATTTTTATACATGTACAACTCATGTGTATTTAGTTAGTATTTATCATGTATTATTCTGTATTTAAATTCCTTTAGTTTCATGTTAATTAATTATCTGCTCTTTAAATTTTCATGTTAATTTTATTTCTACAATTATATTTCTGCAATTTTATTACCTGCATTTTATTTGTTGCTTTAGTGTTATTGGGTTTCGGTTTGCTGGACCCCCTTAAACCCGGCCCATTAACTCCCACCTACCACCACTTCCCCTATTTAAAGCCACCCTCTCCATTCTCTCTCCTCATAACTTTATTCTCACCATTACTTCTTTTTCTTCCTCTCATTACTCCCCACCACCTACCAGTAGCAGGAGAAGGCAAGTGCAAACTTGCTTCTCAATCACCCATTTTTGGTTCATTTGCCTTCTTCTTGTGATTCCAAGAGAGATTAGTTCTTAGCATTTTTGATTTCTACGGCTGGTTTTCTCTAGATCTAAGTTATAGTATTTCGGCTGTTCATGGGTTCTTGATCCACCAACTTAGCGTGTATTTTTGGCACTGGAACAAGGCCCCATGGGACTTAGAGTTTGGGAGATGTTTCACGCACACGTTCTTACGTGCTCGCGTAAACATCAGCCCAATCACGCACACGTCTATACGTGTTTGCGTGTATTTTAGTCACGCTAATGTTCTCATGAGCGTGCGTGTATTTCAGTCACGCTCATGTCTGTGCGTGTCTGCGTGACTTTTGAGTTACGTCCACTCTGTACGTGCGTGTATTTTTAGTCACGCTCGTATTTGAGTGCGTGTATTTTCAGTCACGCTCGCGTTGTCTGCGTGTATTTGAGTCACGCTCCTGTCTTTGTACTGCGTGCGTGACTTTTCACGCTCATGTCCCTGAGCTTGCGTGCGTAACTTTTTACGATCATATTTGCGTGACTTTTGGCGTGCGTCCTCACGCTGCGCGTGCGTGAATTATTTGTCACGCTCATACGCTCACGTTGCCAGCACGTATCACTTGTCACGCATCACTTGTCACGCTTCACTTTTCATGCTCACGCTTTCCTGAGTGTACTACTTCTTTTATGCTTGCTCCTTCATGCCAGACTTGGCGTACTTTTCATGCATACGATTCTTGCGTGACTTTTGGACTTAGCTTAGACTTGTTAGCATGACTTCCTGATTTGGGAGTTTTATTTGTTCTATATTTTATTCATTTAATGTTGGCATGATAATTCTCTATTATATCCTTACGCCTTTTGCATGAACCCAAAAATCTTAGCATGTTAATATTTTAATACCTATAGTTGTGTATTAGTGCCAAGTGTCTGGATTGGTATATGGATACCCAGTATGACTAGAACTTGACCTTGAGAGTTATAGACTCAACCCTATTTAATGCTAATGACTTTCATGCCTTGTCACCATTAATGACGATGGTTATCTTGACTAATTTGATCATGCGTTCCTAGTTGGAACTAAGAGACTGGCTAGTTGTCTTATTGAAATAAATGAATGAGACACGTTCATGTTATGAACTATTGCAATCGACTGGCTGATCCCGAAATATTGACATACATGTACATGCAGGCTTCAATCTATTTATTTATTTATTTTCTACAAAAGAAGCATGTGTACTTTATGGTCAAGGCATGATTACCGTGGTTAGATTTGATTATTGCATTACGCTATGTAAGACCTGCAACCTAACCGTACTGGTATCGTTGTAGAGTTGTGCATATCGTACCCCGTACGAAAGTACTCATTTGAATGACCATGATCCACGGCATGGGATTTCACTCAACGTAGGGACTATTAAGTTAAATAAAATAATGATTGCATGGAGAGAATGGATTCCCGAGTTCTTACATGGCAGCCCCCTTGGGACGAGTAGTACCCGACGGGCCGGCTAGTTCCCACAGATACTGTAAATCTGCCACATAGGCAGGGAACAGTATCTGCTTTTATTATTATAGTATATTGTATATTGACGGGCGTCCTGCTAGGACTCGTCTAATTCATGCATGGCGCACATGATTGACTGGATAGACTAGCCTTGCTCGCACATAGTAAGAACTGAGGAATCCCTAATTGTATAATTCCAGGATAACTTGGGACTCATAATAGCAAGCCATAGGATTTGATTGGCCGTTCAAGATGATTTGTTTGTGTACTGTACTACTCTGTTACCTAACTGGGATGATCAGAATGTCAGGACATGACGGGCCAATTTCTGTCCTTGTTTGGTTGGGAGGTTGGTTCGAAGTGTCGTGATGTGATGTGAATCCTAGTGGAAAGTAGAGATCTATTATCATTATATTCTTTTACTTACTGGTTTAGTCCTTCATATCGTCCTTCCTTGTAGTACTTGCTATTAGAGGTCTGACCTCTCTGGTTTTGCATGGCCAGATTTAGAGCCGGTTCCCGAGGACTCAGCTTACTTCTACCTCCAAGATGGTCAACACTAGGAGAATGATTGCAGGAGGACTCGAGTGGGTTCCTTACTTCACCGCTCGTTTTGTTATTTACCTTTATACTTAGCCGTTTGGCACCGACATGTTAATCGGATTGTCTTGTACTTACTTTTACATGATTGTAATTAAGTCAGACTGTAGCTGATAACAATTGTGTATACTTGCTATACCATCTGGCTATGTTTTGTAAAGCCAGATCTCAAGAACATTTTGACTGAGCATTTGGGACGCCTTACTGCTTTATCTTACATGTTCTCTATTTCTGTTTTCTTGCTTGAATGATTGAGACAATAGATGTGTAATGACCATAGTAAGACCTTTATGTAGTATGCACCCCCTCGTCTGGTTAGACAGCATTGATCGTATTATACGATATTCATCTACCCGTAATACGTAGCTGGCTGAGTCACTCCCCCGCTCTCCAGTATTCTGGTTCTGGGGCGTGACACATGTACACGAGTATGCTAAGGGGGTTTAATCACATAACCACTTCTACTCCCCTGTCCCGATCAACACACAAGGATCCAACCAAGATATGTTATGTACACGATTATCATTTCATATGAGCACACGAATAGACACGAATACAAGGTACACGATGCACATGATGAAATACATGAACATTGGATACCTGATGTACCCGATAAGGGGATAACATCGTACGACAAGATCCATATAGTACCAATTCGTGTTAACAATGTGTCACAATCAAGTAAAGTAGTCTAGAACAGGCAATATAGATATTATCATGAATAAAAACTAACAGAGAATGTACTCGCCTGATAACCTAAGCAACCGATATATACAGATGTCTGAACTGGAGTAACAGAGTCCTGTTTAAAGAAATACAAGTTATAATGTGTTATCATTGAATAATTGAAGTATACAATACAATCTACATGATTCTAGGTCAAAGTTAACCTAAAGTCAACTATGGTCAACCCTCTGGTCAACTTAGAGTCAAAGTTCAACTATCTAGGGTTTTGGTCAACTGTCTAGTCAAACGAAGGTCAAACTTAGAATATTGGTCAATATCTAGGTCAACTTTATAGGCTAACTCAAACTAAATCATAGGCTAACATAACTAGGATACCATATATACATCCAAAGCCTATAGTCCTAGACATATATAAGCCTATGTACCATATAGTACTATACCATATAATATATATATCTATCTCACATATATATACACATTAACATATAGACAACATATAGGATATGATATACAAAGTTAGAGATCAAGGGATCACATGGGGGTTAACACATGTAAGGGACTGAACCAAACAGGGAACTCAAGTCCAATACTTGACTGAACAAGCAAGGTTAATGCAGGATACCTACTGTAGGGGCTAAGAGGGATATGCAATTGGCTATCTGGATTCTGCAGAACCTTATCTAACCTGCTGTGTAAATGAAGGCAAGGTAATGCATTCTAAAATGAGGATATGCTGAATAAAAGGTGTTGCAGTACATGGATGTTGATGTAGTGGTTATCAAGAAGTGAATGATTGTATATAGATGTAGGAATCATCTGGTAATACTGGACAGATACTCAAAAGACAAATATGAATAAGGTGGTCAATTGCAGTTGGTAAAGTGTATGTAAATGTAATGTACAGTTACCTAAATGTGAATGCAGTGCAATAAGTGTATCAGTTGGCTCCTTGCCATAGAGATCAGATACCTATATACAAGTATGCAATGTAGATAATGTGGTTAAGGGAAAGAGGGTGTTTGCAGACTAAGCTACATGTTCTAATACCAAGGGCAGGGCATACAAATGGGTTCTGATACTAGGAAGTATCAGTAATGATACCATGTGGGGTATGCAAACGATATGTATCTCTTTGAACCAAGTGGCAGTGGCTAATAGAATGAATGTTTGCAGGTATGTTAGGCTCGATACCAGTATGCAGTGGCTCATAAATATGTAGATAAGGTATTAGTTGAATGTTAATGCAAAGAAAGGTAATGTGAAAAGAAAGTCCACTATACGAATCTGGTTATGGCAGTGGCCAAATGCAAATGTGGTTCATGCAAGGATATGCAATGGTTTGCAAGATGGGGTTGTATGCAGGGCATGCTCAATTAGTAATGTAGTGAAACAAAGGGTGAGATGCAGTGGGCGGTGTAAACGAAATGCTCGACCACAATCTTAAGACAGAACTTCAAGTAGTTTGTACAGTGGCTAGGCATCACACCTGGTTCACCAGGTTGAAGACTGAACAACAAATTCAGATGATGACTGAACTACCAGAGTTCCAAGAACAGAATAATGGCTAACTGGGTTATGAAGGGTTGGATTGAACCTTGATTCAAGACCAACCATAACTGCTAACATGGCCTGCACAACAAGCATTGTAAACCCCCCTAATTTTATAATCTTTTTATATATTTATTTTATTTAGTATTTATGGTATTTGCCTATCTAGTGACTAGTTAGTAAATAATTATGTGATTTTCCCTATATATATACTAGTGAGTAAAATACTACTCATGATATACTGCTTGCAAATTATTACTTAATTATGCTTATGGGTATTTAGTGAGTTTTAGATTTTTAGGAATTATTTTTATAATTTTTAGGTGTTATGTGTATATATAGATATACATATGTATATATATATATATTCTTATATATATTCTTATATAATATATATATATATATATATATATATATATATATATATATATTTATATATATATATATATATCTATATAGATAGTAAAAGAAAAACAAAAGCATATTGTACCTGTTCCGTGAAAAGTACCTACTAGGCCGTGACCATTCTCAAGAAATCACAGAACCTCTGTGATAAAACCGCACCCTATTCAAATCTTTAAGGTTTTATTTTGCAAGATTTGTTAAATCCTTTCCCACCAAATCCTCACGAGTAGGTTCGCAACCTAATCCCTTTCAAAATCTACACAGTAGGTATCCAACCCTACATTGGATCCAAGAGGGAATCCGATCCAAAGTAAGGAAGTTATCATCGTTTATATATAGGAAGAGCGGAGGAGTTCTACAGAATTCTCTATCGAAAATCTCTCTAAAACACAAAACCACCATCACCCGAGCCTTCCTGACATCAGCGCGTGCACGTCTAGCAGCCTGCATATCGGCGTCGCCCGCCGCAACGCCAATGAGACCCCTGAACCAACCATAAAACAGAGCAACCCAATTTTGAATTCGACTCCAGGTACCAAACTTCCCCTGTGAAATTCTATATGCCTACCTAATCGATTACCGCTCTATCCAATTATTTTAGACGACAACCTAACCATCCTTAATCCTTGTAATTGGTTTGAATCAAATCGAGCTAGAATCGAGAGAAAATACTTAAAAAAAATTAAGAAAAATAATGTTCAACCCGAACAGTAAGGGTTGTTTAAACAACCAACTTGGAAGGCCAATCATGACCGACCTACTGATAGTTTTCGAAAACTAGTTTGTAACAGAGAAAGACAGCATATAAGGGATCAAAACCCACCAGGTAGAAGTATTTTTCATAGATTATGTAGGAAGTTATCTGATGTTAAAAATCAGAAAAAACTGCTTTTTAAAACTGAAATTTTAGAAACTTTCCCCCGATACGGCATGCGCTCCGACTAACCGGGCGATGTGGTCGCAACCCATAAGCATCAAAAGTCATGTATGGATGTTGTTGATGTGTGGTAACTGACGGAACTCGATTTTGCTGTTCTTGTGCGACGAAATCGATACGTATCCGTCAAGATACCCCATATCGGCTACTTTACAAACTAGGCCATAATCTCGTGTACAGTCGTCTATTCGAGAGGAAACTTGTGCCAATAGGACCGTATCATTTATCTGGTCATGTATGCCATGTTTGATCCGATTCCGAGAAGGTCGACCGGAACACCTTTTTGGCAGGCCTGCGACCTGATCAAACTGGCAAAATTGTACATGGCCCACCAGAATCTAACTTTGGACATACGGTTGGGTTTGTCTCATCAAACCGAACCCGTCGACATATAGCTTTAGGACTTTAGATATCGTACGTACTGGCACACTTTTTGGTGCAAAACGGGTCCAATGACAGACATCCTTTTGGCTCAAAATTACGATTTTGCTCCTGTGTCCAGAATTGGACTTTTGAGCAGACGTTTCAAGTCATCTTTTATACCAAAAATGTTCATGATATTTGATTCAGCATCCGGGACTGTTTGCTGATTTTGACTTCATTGTTGACGATTCTGACTGTTGGATTTTGCTACTTCTCGCAGCACCTTCAGGCAAGATACCTTGCCATTAAACTCTGTGATTATTATCATTTATTTTCTGTCATTTATTTTAGTTATTCATATATTTTGCCTGTCTCTACCACTTCTGCGTCCAAGCCAAACTTGGGTGCAAGCGACTGAGTTAGTCGTTTTTACTGTTTTTATTTATTTTTACTACATCGACGTAGTACTAGAGGACCACCCATTGACATGAGGTATTGATATATCTTATATGGCTTGACACATGATTATCACGAGTTATAAGTCACATGTAGGACAGGTTCTCGCGTATTCGGCTGACTACCGTTATGTATGAGACGTGCGACGGTTAGGGTAACTGCCAATAGAATTGCATGTTTAGTAGACATGGCAGTCACTAGAGGTTCATATAAGTCATGGAGATGATCCTACTAGGCATTGGGTGGGGAGAACAATACCTTAACATATGGGCCACTATTACACTTTTCCTTGTAACCCGAAAGCTCCGCTAGAGATACGGGTATGCTTATCCACTCAGGTTGGCACTGACGTTCTTGAACGTTATGCACTTGGTCACTGGTGCCCAAGAGGGGACTATACCGAATCCCATTATTTGCCAGAAGCGCCTATGCGTCAAAGACTTGTTCTTAATAAACATGATCATAGTAGAACGGTTAGGCACCCGATTGCATGCATCACTTTATTTTAGTATATATCACAGTTTATTCAGCATATTGTTTTCTTGTACCTTGTTACGTCCCGCTAAGGACCTGGTGAATTCTCCAGGTGTGTGCTTTCATGACTTTTTGTAGGTGCCCTAGAGAAGATCATGGTCTTCCTTTGCTATCGAGGAGGATTACTCTTGGATCGTCCATTGCCATTTTTATCGATTCTTCCTTTGTATATTTTTCTCTCATTTAAAATGGTTGGTAGTGGATTTGTCTCTGCCCAATTGCATGTACAAACGACAAATTCATAGTTGATTTATATTATTATTCTCTTTTTGTGTATGAGATTTAGTTGTCAAGGTTTACTGTATTTTACAGCTTATGTATACATATGAGGATTCCATATATTGGAGTATATTTCGTATGTATACAGCTGGCATGTCCACGTACTTAGTCCTAAGTATTTTGGAACTAGGGCATTATATGTTTTTTATGGTGGCCCATGTAGGTCGAGTTTACCGTTTCGATTACGTTACTGTAACCGAGCGGGCCTGCATATAGGATTAGAATCTAGGTATCTCATCCACACACTTGACCTCCTTCCTTGATTCCAATTTTGAACTCTCTGCTTTGGATTGCACCATGTTCAATCCTTCTCTACCGTAAACCCTATCTTATACCTTGTGCTTAATGGAAGTTAAGAAATGACTTGTACTAGGTTTAAAAAAGCTTTTTGTTTAATCACACTATTAGTTGACTCTTATAATTTGGGTAGTATACCTCACGACCTATCACCCCATTGACCGTATAACCTATCAATGAAGTTTAATTGAATAACACTAGACTATAGAGTTTACCATTCCCTAACCCATTGGACGACTAAAACCGTAGACAAGAAGACAGTAGGACGAGTGCATAAGCAAGAACATCGGACGAGTCTTAGGTTCTTGCGAACTTGAACTACTTCTGCCTTCGCTCAATCATAATCTTGAGTACCTATAATTTTGGACTATCTTGACTAATGCTGCTAATATAGCCTAGTTTTCCAAGCTTATTCCTTATCGAGCTTGTTCAGGACATATGTTTATTGGGGATGCCCACTAACATATTGTCTACTTAGAATTAGTGTATTATGGTCTGATCAACCTTAGTGCACTTGGTTCGCTCTTCATATTATTATTTTATGTGGATTGAGAAACAGTGACAAATATACTTGCCCTATGGGATCTCATATGCAACTGCCTTAACAACTCCTTTTGAACTAGTCAATCACCCTTAAACACCGTATTCGTATTCGATGACATCTTCCTTGAACTCTTTATTATTTTCTGTCACCCACCTCGAAAAAATATATTATTAGCCCTGGAGTATTCCCCTATAACCATGATAGTTGTATACACAAGTGTAGTTGCCAAGCCATGTGACTACAACCTTGCCTTGAGTTACTCATCCTCCCCTCGACCCTAAAACTACTATTGTGATCTTCTAGTCATTTGAATTTGAGAATGATTAGAATCGTACCTTGGTTAAAATACCAACCCTGGAGACTATCTATTCTAAAGGAACCAATTAGTATGAGTCTCTAATTATTTTTTTTGTGATTTTTGCGTTAACTAGTAACCCTTATGCCTTAACTCAACCCTTAACCGATCAAGCCCCACAGTTTAGACATGAGATGAGTAGACAAAAGCAAGGACAAGCATTTACCATGACTATGATAGACGCCTATCCCGAGAGTAGGGATCCAACATGTATCATTCTAGTTATAAAATTTTATTAGCAAGACGTAACTTAGCATTAGAACAACACATTCATTCATAGCCACTAGCTTTGCCACTAAATACAGCATTCACATCACATCCTTATCTAAAAACGTTAGAATCCTCCTTGGAGGAGTTGTACCTGTTAGTGGTGTTTTTGGACTTTGCCCTGTAGTGATATGTGGTAGGCAGATAAAAGCACGACTTCTTATATTTCCTATACCGACTCTCAATATAGTCCTTGGGATGGATTGGTTGAGCCAGCACTATGAAATTATAGACTGTCATAGGGGCAGTATCATCTTTAGACCCCTAAATGAGATAAAGTTCGAGTTCACTAGAGGAGCAGAAGAGAGAAGCGATCCACCTGCATTAGGAACTCACATGATGATACATGACATCCCTCAGCACCCCGTCATCGGTGAGTTCCAAGATATATTTCCTAAGGATTTTCTAGGATTGCCACCTGACCGAGATATCGAATTTCCCATGGAGCTTATTCCTGGAGCCGAGCCTATCTCATCTCGAGTATATCGGCTAGCACCCAAGGAGTTGGTAGAGATGAAGATGCAGATAGACGAATTGTTGGAGAAAGGTATTATCCATGCCAGTGCGTCACCATACGGAGCACCCGCCTTATTCGTGCCAAAGAAAGATGGGACGGTGCGCTTGTGCATCGACTACAGAGCCTTAAATATAGTGACGGTGAAGAACAAGTACCCCCTGCCGCGTATAGATAATCTATTCGATCAATTGTGTAGAGCAAAAGTATTCTCCAAGATCGACTTACGGTCGGGATATCATCAATTGAAGGTTCGGAAGGAATATTTCGAAGACTGTGTTCCGATCAAGATACGGGCACAACGAGTTTTTGGTCATACCATTCGGTTTGACAAATTCTCCCACGGTCTTCATGAACTTAATGAACAAGATCTTTTATCAGTACTTGGATAAATTTGTGGTCGCCTTTATAGATGATATCTTAATATACTCGAAGAGCCAAGAGGAGCATGAGTAGTATTTATGGATCGTCTTGGGGACCTTGAGGAATGAGTGACTTTTTGCGAAGCTTAGCAAGTGTGATTTCATTCTCAAAGAGGTTTCATTTCATGGGCATATCGTTACGAGAGATGACATATTGGTAGATTCGAAGAAGATCACAGTAGTCAAGACATGGCCCACTCCCACATCAACTTTCGAGGTGAGAAGTTCCCTTGGACTTGCGGGTTATTATCGAAGGTTTGTGGAAGATTTCTCACGAATAGCGGGACCCATGACTTGATTGACTTGTAAGGACCAAGAGTTCGTATGTACAGAAGAGTTTCAAGTCACTCTTGTCGAGTTGAAGAAGCGATTGACAACTGCACCTATCTTGACACTACCATCAGGCCTGGTAGGATTCGTGATATACAACGATGTATTCAGAAAAGGATTGAGGTGCGTCTTGATGCAACACGGTAGTGTAGTAGCATATGTATCAAGACAATTGAGTGTGCACGAGAAAAATTATCCAACCCACGATCTAGAGCTTGCAACTGTCATCTTTGCCTTGAAGCTTTGGAGACATTACTTGTACGGTGAGAAGGTAGACATCTATACTGATCATAAGAGCCTTAAGTATATTTTTTCACAAAAAGAGTTGAACATGCGACAACGACGTTGGTTGGAGCTAATAAAGGATTATGAGATCGAGCTACATTATCATCCGGGCAAGGGTAATATTGTGGAAGACGCATTAAGCCGTAAACCCATGGCTCATTTTTTGACCATGCAGAAGGAGTTGATAAAAGACTTACTGAAGCTTGGTGTTGAAGTCGTATTGCCGGGAGCGGATGGCGTATTAGCCAATCTCCAAGTACAATCATCATTAATAGAGAGAATTAAGGTAGCATTACCTACAGATGCTTGCTTTCGATGACTTAGAGAGAGGACCGAAACAGGAGAGCAGACGGGATTGAGGATTCATCCCGATGGGACATTACGATGTGGTGATCATCTTTATGTTCCAAACGGAGAGCTACGAGAGGAATTTATGGCTGAAGCCCATAGCTCGACTTACTCCATATACCCTGGAGGAACCAAGATGTATCGAGACTTGCAGTAGTATTATTGGTCGCACGGAATGAAGCGATAGATAGCTTGTTTCGTGGCCAAGTGCTTGGTATGCCAACAAGTAAAAGCAGAGCACCAAAGGACAGCTGGATTGTTGCAGCCGCTTCCCATTCTCCTGTAAAAGTGGGAGCACATCGCTATGGATTTCATCACAGGACTTTCGGAGTCCTAGTGGACGAGACGCAATCTGGGTGATCGTTGATAGACTTACCAAGTCAGCCCACTTCTTACCTTTTAGAGTGGGACAGTCTATAAAGTTTTGGCGAAGATGTACATGATGTAAATGTAAGCTGTACGGTATGCCAGTTAGCATCGTATCAAACCGGGATTCGAGATTCACTTCGCATTTTGGAGGAGCATGCAAGAAAGTTGGGTACGCGTTTGAAGTTTAGCACAATGTATCACCCGTAGACAGACGGTAGTCAGAGCGTACTATTCAGACACTAGAAGATATGTTGAGAGTGTGTATGCTTGACTTTGACGAATCATGGGAAGCCAACTTCTTTTGTGGAATTTTCTTACAACAATAGCAACCAAATGAGCATTCAGATGGCTCCGTTTGATAGGAAGTGTCGATCTCCTATTTGATGGAGCGATAGGATAGTGACAGATATTGGGTCCGAGTTGATTGTGAGCACGGTAGAGAAGGTGAAGAAAATACAAGGCCACCTTGAGCAGCACAGGATCGACATAAGCAGGGGTAGATAACCGTCGTCGACCCTTGGAGTTCAAGGAAGCGGCCATGTTTTCTTAAGATATCCCCCACTAGAGGCATGATTTGATTCGGAGGACGTGGCAAGTTAAGTCCAAGATACATTCGCCTTTTCGATATCATAGAACGTATTGGAGAAGTTGACTATAGATTGGGTTGCTGCTATCACTAGAGGGAGTACATGACGTATTTCACGTGTCATAGCTGAGGAAAATTGTGGCAGACAGTAGTCATGTGCTGATCACTCCGAAATCACCGTTGGTCCGAGCCTGTCATACCAAGAGCAACAATAGGTATCCTCGATCGTCGAGTGAAGGTGTACAGAATCATCTATATCATTGGGTTCGCGTGGCATAGAAGCATCACTCGGGAGAGTCTACTTGGGAGCGTGAGGATGACATCCAGATCGTTGCCCCCATTTGTTCGAAAACTAAGGTACGACTTTCATACGTTAATTCGTTTCCATTCGCATCGTATTGCATTACACCCCCCCCCCCCCCCGACGTTAGTTTAATTTCGAGGACAAAATTTTATAAGTTGGATAGGATGTAACTCCCCTAATTTTATAACATTTTATATATTTATTTTTATTTAGTATTTATGGTATTTGCCTATCTAGTGAATAGTTAGTAAATAATTATGTGATTTTTCTTATATATATACTAGTGAGTAAAATATTACTCATGTACTACTTGCAAATTATACTTAATTATACTTGGGTATTTAGTGAGTTTTAGATTTTTAGGAATTATTTTTATAATTTTAGGAGTTATGTGTATATATAGATATACATATGTATATATTTCATATATATATATAAATATATATTATATATATATTATTATATCTAATCTATATATATTATATATATATTATATATATATATATATATTATTAAAAATATATATATATATATATGATAGATATTATAATATAAA
>JANAVB010013184.1:0-26312 GCA_029216955.1 Iris pallida | reverse complement strand
TTATGGTATCTGATTGGTTGATTGTCATATGAAATTGTAAGAAAAAGGAAAGATTGTACTAGACCCCTGAGCTTGTAAATTATTGTTAAACAGGTGAAATAAATGATCGTTTTTATCTATCCTTCAATTAACTTCTTTTTTTGTTATACTATAATGTGAGGTTGCCAGGAGTTTTATATATATATATATATATATATATTATATATATATATATATATATATATATATTTTTTTTGAAAGAAGGTAATTTTGGCGAACGCTCCCACCGGGAATCGATCTCCTGACCACTCGGGCCGCATGCATCTCTCTTAACCACTAGGCTAGAGGTCATTTGCATATATATATATATATATATATATATATATATATATATTATGTTTCTTCTTCTATTGCATCCTATGGTGCGTAAAGGGTGAACTGTTGCCATTATGCTTGAAACGTTTTCTTTTGGTTATTTATAAGGGCACATCATTTTTTGATTGGGGCTAGCCCAGGTTTGGGAAAAAATTACTCAGGACAATCCATTTTTTTACTCATAGGGCTATCTCAACCCAACCCTCCCCAAACCCCAAATTTTAGTTTCATTTCTACATTTCACTCTCTCTTCCTCAAAATCTTATTTCCTCTCATCTTCTTCTTCCTCTTCTCCTCCACCATTTCCTCCCTCCCTAAGCAATATCTTCTTCTTCATCTTCTTGTCCACCATTCTCCACTCTATTCCTTCGATAGCACCCAAACGGCCCTCACGAACAAGATAAATCTCTAATACTTTCTCTTTCTTTCCAAAACCCTAACAATTTATTTCGAAAATTCAAGTATACATTACAATGTTTATTTCAATTATTTGTAGTCTATTTGAATTAAACCCCAAGTACATTCGGAGGGGAAAATTATCCATTTGAATTAAACTCAAGTAAACGATCGAAAAAATTTCGCGTCGACTAGGACTGCCTAATATTCTAGCAGTCCTACAAACTGATAGGACTGCCAGAAATAGTGGCAGTCCTACTTCACAGCAAGTGAAATCAAGGACTGCCAGAAATTCTGATAGTCCTACATACAGTCAGGACTGCCAAAATTTTTGATAATCCTACATACTGTCAGGACTGCCAGAAATTGTGGCAGTCCTTGGTTTCACTTGCTGTGAAGTAGGACTGCCACTATTTCTGGCAGTCCTATCCATTTGTAGGATTGTCAGAAAATTAGGCAGTTCTAGTTTGCACTTGTTGAACATGAAGTCCATTATTGTTCTTCTTGTTTGCACTTGTTGAACACCAATATTAGGGTTTTCACTAATATTAGGGTTTGTACATTATGAGAAGTCTTTGGGTGCTATCGAAATTGAAAATGAGAAAGAAATTAGGGTTTTGATGGAGATAAAATTAGGGTTTTGATGGAGATGGTGTGAGGATGAAAATGGTGGAGAAGAAGAAAATGAGAAGAAAATCCATCCCACATTTTTGTTGTTCTTCTTCTTGTTCTTAGATGTGTTGAGGAAGAAGACAAAGCAAAAAAAAAAGTGACTTTTATACCTAGAAATGGGATAGCCTTGATCAATTTTTTCAATGGCAAACTTGTAAATAAATCAAACTTAGAAATGGGATAGCCCTGATCAAAAATTGATGTGCCCTTATAAATAACCTTTCTTTTAAGACAATAAGACTTCATAAATGATCCATGGTGTCATACTTCGTCATTGACAACAACTATGCAGTTCTATAGTTTAAAGATTAGCTAAAATCCTGAACAATCGGAAGAATTGGGATAGGAGGATTTTATTCTTTTGGTAAATCAAATAAGATGCTTTTGTCATTACTGTTGGACTTTGTTCTTGCAAAGTGAACAATTTTTTATATCCTTTGTTTATTTTTTTTGCAATTTATCTTTCTTTTGATTCCTATTGCCGCTTCTCTGTGTTTTAGTGTTCTTTCTGTTTTCCTTTATTAACAATACTATCTTTGATTATTTCAACAGCAATGAGTCTTGCAAGAAACAAAAGGATGAAACTTGACAATGATGATACAGCATACTCTTACCTATCAAATAATGCAATGCTTTCTGACCATCGAAATCTAGAAGAAAGGACTCCTACAAAAGTCATAGATTACTCAGATGTCTATACCTTATCCAATGTTTTACAAGAAGATGGGAAGTATGGGAGTGTTAGTAAAGACTATGAAGCTTTGCATGCTCAGACGATGCAGGTTAGGAATATTCTGTCAGCAATAAGGCCATTTGCTGGGTCTAACACAGCAGATCAACAGCACCATATAGAGAATGCCACATCTCAAGTTGTTATTGATTTGGATGCCGAATATCTTGGGGATGATGCTGGTCCTGGCATAGGTCATGACCAACAACTTTGTGAGGAATCTACAGAACAACAAAAAGAGAAAGAAGGAAATGATATCCAATCAGCCATAGTACTCGATTCTGATGACGAGGATGGAGGTTCTAATGTGCCCGAAATGCAATCTCCGAACTATGACAAGGGCAGTGATTTTCGAGCATGGCTGAGCTCTCAGATACAGCTGCGAATGAGGGAGAACAAATTATCTACACGAGAAGCTCACCCTAGTCAAGTTTTCTCTGAGCAAGGAAATAATAAATTATATCCTGACATTGCTCCAGAAGGTAGAAAGCTTCCTTCTATTCAGTATGAAAAGGTTGTCCTGACGACTGTAACTGATAAGCAGCCTGTTCCCGATCTTCAAGTAAGTTTCATGAACTTTGCCTTTCCCCTTCTCGCACATGCTTCAGTAAAAAATGTCTGGACACTATATTTTTGCTTTATCCTTTCAACCATGAAGGTGGCTAAATTCTTAGAATATGTATCAGTCCACGATTTGGAATAAAAGCTGGTTTACTTAGCTAAACAATTGCTGTAGGGTTTGACTTAGTTTGTAGCCATTTCAGGTACTATTATTAGTTATAGGTATCTAGGATATCATTTGGACTAACAATTATACTATTTTGTATTACACCAATTTTCCTTTGTGGAGATGGATAATAGTGAATGGGTACTAATGTGTCCAATTTTCTTAAAGCTTGGGACCCAGAATTATTGTGGTTGAACACTTTTAAGACGGTCTCTCTTCGTGGTTGGATGCTTTTAAGACAGAAATAGGACTTTCTTGGTGCATTGTTATTTGATAGCATAGAAAATGCTCATTGGATTTCTTATGCGGGTTGGCCGGCCTTCATATGTTTGCATACGCAACTTCAGTTCATTTGAACTTTACAGTCAATCACATATGTTAGTGTATCTGAAGATAATGTCCTAAATTTGAGAAGATCAAATGTATCTTCCAGTAACAGATCTGTTGAGAACTAATAAGGGATTTAGTCCCACATTGAAAAATGTAATATGAAGAGGAGCTAGACTCCCTATAAGTAGTGGAGTAGCCAATCAATAAAAATATAGAACCATTATTCTCTACATGGTATCAGAGCTATAACAAAAAAAAAAAAAAAAAAAATTCTCAACCCCCCTGCCGACCCCCCCCCCCCCCCCCCCTCTTGCCGACCCTAACCCTAACCCTAACCCCCCTCTTGCCGACCACCCCCCCCCTCCTGCTGCCCCTAACCCTAACCCCCCCGTGCCGACCACCCCCCGCCGACCCCCCCCTGTCCCGCCCGACGTCCCTCCCCTGCCGATCCCCACCCCCTGCCGAACCCCCCCCTCTTCCGCAACTGCTGCTGTAACCCCCCCTTTTTTTTTCCAATATATATATATATATATATATATATATATATATATATATATATATATATTTGGAAAAAGGGTAAATTTTATTCCACTATCAGCGCAATAAGGTTACAGCATAGAGATACAATTCCAACTCAGGGGGACATTACTAGTACATCCGACTCAATGTTATGAAGGATGCCCACCGGTGGGGTGGTCAGTCCCTCATAAATGCGTCGGTTCCTCTCCCTCCAGACATGCCAAACTGATGCAGCAAGCCTCAATCGTGCACGTTTGGCCCAACTCTGCTCCTGGCCCCTGCAATCTCCAATCCACTTAAGGATTTCTCTGAAGTCACGCTCCCTTCCAACTCCTCCCAAGTATCTCCGGCTCTGCTCTGTCCAGATGCTCCACGCCACATGGCACTGAAAGAATAGATGCCCTATGGATTCATTCTCTGTCTCACACAAAACACACTTTGGGTCAGGGACTAGGACCCCGAACCGAAGCAGTCTGTCCCTAGTAAGCATCCGGCCCAGCACCAGTTTATATGCAGACGGTTGCATCTTCCTGTCGGTCATTCTTCTTTTAAAATTATTAGTCGAATGTATCCGTCCTTATATCAAAGGGCTAATAAAGAGAAGTTATTTTGTCATGCTTGTGAGTTGGGTAAACATACCAGAAGCACGTATGTGAGTTCGGGTAGTAGAAGTTCGGCTGCTTTTGATATGATACATTCAGACGTATGGGGCCTTGTCCTACAACCGGTATTAACGGTTTTCGATGGTTCATCACTTTTATTGATTGTTATACTCGCGTGATATGGGTGTACCTTATGAAGAATAAAAGTGACGTCTTTGAGGCGTTTCGGGACTTTCATCGTCGGATAGAAACTCAATACGGCACTAAAATTAAGTGCTTACGGTCTGACAATGGGACGGAGTATACAAATAGGAAGGTTGCTGAGTATTTATCCACTCATGGCATACTACACCAAACTTCCTGTGCATATACACCGGCACAAAATGGTATGGCCGACGGAAGAATGGACACCTGCTGGAGGTCGCACGGACGATGATGCTGGCTATGAATGTTCCGAAATACTTATGGGGGCAGGCGGTGTTAACGGTATCTTATCTCATCAACAGAATGCCATCTCAGGTATTGGACTGGAAGACACCGCTGGAGATGCTTACTGGTACAACCACGTACACTGTTCCACCAAAAGTATTTGGATGTGTATGTTTTGTCCAAGATAATAGGCCAGGAGTTGGCAAACTGGATCCTAGAGCGGTTAAATGTGTCTTTGTCGGGTACATGACAACTCAAAAGGGTTACGCATGTTGGAGCCCAGTTGAGCGGAAGATGTTTGTAAGCATGGACGTTACATTCAGAGAACTGGAACCATATTATGGTTCGGATGACGGTTCGGCGTTTGGTGACACACCTAACATAGAGGGTGTTAGATGTGAGGGGAAGAAATTAAGCCCATCTGTGGTAGTCGGATCAGTCCCATGTCCGGTTATAGAAAACTGGACGAAAGGGGGAGAAAGCAGTGACTCTGATACAGAAGGTGAAGAAGATACATATGTTAAACAGGGGGAGCAGCAGACAATGGAAAAGGAACATGGGGAGCAGCAGACAATGAAAAAGGAGCTCCAAGTCTACAGAAGGAGACAGCAGAATTCCAGTACTGTGCATGTACCGTGCCATGTGCCTACTGTACCAAGTCCTTCGTCTACTCCTGCTCCAACTCCTGAAGATGTTGCCCCCGCACAGAATCAATCTGATTCTGATGCGGATCTCTCTGACTCCGATGGTATGATCTCTCCACCACCTATTGCTCCCTTAAGGAGATATTCTCGCATCAATGCGGGTAAGGCTCCTAGTCGTTTTGATGATTATGAACATGATATTGCCAACTACCTGTCTTATTCTAACATTTTTTCGAATTATCGAGCCTTCATTGCATCATTAGACTCTACTTCGTTGCCCAAAAGTTGGCAGGAAGCAAAGAAAGATCCAAGGTGGAAAGCTGCAATGATGGAAGAACTTGGGACACTGGAAAAAAATAAGACGTGGGAGCTGGTTCCATTATCCAAAGGGAAGAAAACTGTGGGATGCAAATGGGTGTACACAGTAAAGGAGACGTCAGAAGGAAAGGTGGAACGATACAAGGCAAGGTTGGTTGCAAAGGGATACACACAATCATATGGCATTGACTATGATGAGACGTTTGCTCCAGTAGCGAAAATGAGCACTGTAAGAACTCTGGTCTCCATTGCAGCAAACTATGGGTGGAAGCTATACCAATTAGATGTGAAGAATGCCTTTCTCCATGGGGACCTACAAGAAGAAGTGTACATGGAACTCCCGCCAGGGTGCTATGCTACATAATCAGACGGAGGGACGTCGCATGGAAAAGTATGCAAACTAAAGAAGTCGCTATATGGGCTCAAGTAATCTCCTCGAGCCTGGTTTGACAGATTCAGAAAGGCTGTTACAGGCATGGGATACTATCAAGCAAATGCAGATCATACTGTCTTTCTTCAGCATGCAAGAGGCCACATCACTATACTTGCTGTATACGTAGATGATATAGTAATCACAGGTGATGATGAAGCCGAGATCGCTAAGCTGAAATCAAAACTCGCGAAGGAATTTGAAGTGAAGGATCTAGGAGCGATGAGGTACTTTCTAGGTATCGAGGTGTGTGAAGGCGAACAAGGAATTGTTCTCTCACAAAGAAAATACACACTAGATCTGCTGAAGTAGACATGGATGCTGGGATGCAAAGCAGCAGTCACCCCAATTGACTAGAAGTGCAAGTTGGGAGTAGAAGCAGGAGAGCCAGTTGATCGTGAAAGATATCAACGACTTGTAGGGAGATTGATTTATCTGGGGCACACTCGCCCTGATATCTCATTTGCGGTGAGTGTAGTAAGCCGCTACATGCATGATCCAAGAACGGGTCATATGGATACAGTATTTCAGATCTTGAGATATCTGAAAGGGACGCCAGGAAAATGGCTATGGTTCAAGAAGAATGGATGTATAGAAGTTAAGGGATACTGCGATGCAGACTGGGCAAGCTGCATAGACGATAGAAGGTCTACCACGGGATATTGTGTCTTTGTAGGAGGAAACTTGGTCTCATGGAGAAGCAAGAAACAGTCTGTGGTAGCACGGTCTACAGCTGAAGCAGAATACAGAGCAATGGCTTTAGGAGTGTCGGAGTTGCTGTGGGTGAAAGCGTTGCTGACAGAGTTGAAGCTGGACAAGGGGAGCACCGTTACGTCTTCTGAGCGATAGTCAAGCTGCAATAAGTATAGCTAACAATCCAGTGCAGCACGACAGAACGAAGCACATCGAGATTGATCGATTCTTCATCAAAGAGAAGCTGGAACAAGGGATACTGAAGATTGATCATGTTCGCTCAGAAGAACAATTGGCAGACTGTCTGACTAAGGGTCTTAGTTCATTAAGTCTGTCTAAGCTATGTAACAAGATGGGCATGATTAATATCTATCGCCCATCTTGAGGGGGAGTGTTGAGAACTAATAAGGGATTTAGTCCCACATTGGAAAATGTAATATGAAGAGGAGCTAGACTCCCTATAAGTAGTGGAGTAGCCAATCAATAAAAATATAGAACCATTATTCTCTACAAGATCCATGATAACAATATAATAAGTATTATATTATCTAAACAAAAAGTATTATATTTCACAACTATGTTTCCATATTGCGATACTTATTGCATATCAGTTTGCTTAATTATCGTATTGTATATCGCATGGTATCTTTTATTATAAAATACATTGTCTGACTGGCAAAGAGATTGAAAATTTAATATAACACATAGAATAAATTGAAGACATTAAGCAACAATAAAAAATATCATTAATCATCTAAGCGACAATCGCCATAAAATCGACAGCTAAAGCTGGACAACAATCATTACTTCTTAACACCATAAGTTCATCCATTCACCCATGGTCCATACAAGAAAAACAGTGGTCAACAAAACATACAAAAGAAAAGACAAAACCTAGAAACACAGGAGAAGAACCTCAGGTAATAGACATAATGGAAAAGGCACAAACATCGAAAGAAAAACACAATCGTATCAGCCAATACAAGAACGTATCATGCCAATTTGTCCCATATGATTCACACTATACCTATATGATCCTGTATCAAAAATCCTTTCTATCATATCATAGGATGTGTATCATATATGTACGAGGCTAACAACATAGGTTCACATTATTTCCTTTCACCATCAAATGAAAGATGGTTAATTTTACATTAGTTAAGCTGGAAGGGTGCTGTGGAGGGGTGCAGATGATTTTTATTAGGTAATTGAGCAAACCAGCTATGATACAACATTGAGAGGAATACTCAACTATCAAGGATATCTTTATTGAGTTAGGATTGATGTGTGTGTGTGTGTGTGTGTGTGTGTGTAGTGTTGTACACACACATGCTGAAGTTGGCTCTGCGAAGCTTATGTGTTGGTTCTTAAATAGGCTAACATATAGCTTTGATCGATTAATTGATTATTGAGTTTTCTTATGGAATTAACAAGATTTATTGATAGAGGGACCCACATTGGAGTGTCCTTAAAGTTAATTCAGATACTAAACAGTCTTAAATCTGCACAGCATGCATATTTTTGCACTTGCAATTGAAGTTGAATGCCAATTACAAGAGCCTGTATACAACATGTATAGACGCCAATGCCTAGTGAAGGAGTTTACAATATTTTGTAGTTCAACTTAGTATGGTTTGATTACTTTTGTTCCTATGACTCCAAACAAGATTCAATGAACATTGGATCAGGCAGCGCCTTTCACTCCCTTGACTTAAAAGAACCTGTCAGTCAGTCCAAAACCCTCCCTCTTATCAAGCCCAAACCCAAGTTTTTCTAAATCACAAGACAAATTGTTCTCTCTAGCCAGAGGAAAAAACCCCGCAAATTCGTTAGGGATAAAGTTAAGTTGCTAGCAGATGGATAGAAGGATTTCCCATCATGAGGAAGCAATTGGTTGCAACATATCCAATTGAAATTCCAAGGCACGTGCACATTGCACGAATTCCAACTCAATATAAACATGGCGGTTAGAGGGGAGACTCGTGATGGTATTTCCTTGTATCCCCTCGCGACCTAACTTGCTCTCAGTATGTTTCTCCTTGTACTCTACTTGAACCAAAAAAATGTAGTTCCCTTAAATTTAGTGAAGAGTTGACTTTGTTTTGAATTCTTTGATTTGAAAGTGTTGAGGTTGTGCATTTGGAGCAGGACTATCCAGTTCGGATCCGGATCCGAATATTTTAAAATCCTGTTGGATCCGAATCCGGAGTTGATTTATCTGTATCCGAATTTAATTTATCCGGATACATATACATATTCCACTCTATTATCTGAATCCTGATCCGAATATCCCAATACCTATGTAAATATAATAAAACAACCTTAATATATCTACTCTTCTAAAACTAGGGAGCGCTCTATTTGTGACTAAACTTATTCTATTCGAAGTATATATCATCAATCAAACCTAAGTTAATTAATACTTAACTAAACTTATATTAAATCGTTTTTTTTCTCGCTGAAACTACAAGCCAATAGATTCAGCTTGAGTAATTCTTGGCTAAACAAGAGAAATTGCTTCATTTAAGCGAAATGATCAAACAAAGGTGACTTGCACTAATCGATTTCGTCTTTTATATATGTTGAGATTGGTTGAAATTGACATATAAGCCATGTTATACTCTTAAATAACAAGCTATCTCTATATCTCTAGTTATAGTTAATACATGTGCTTTGGTCATCAATTCTCTTCAGAATCCAAACTTTAGAACCTCCAAAACCCTATTATATTCGACCTGTATTCGTATTTATTTTAATCTTTATCCGTTCTTACAATGGCCGATCCGAATTGGGATCCATTTTTCCCGAATATGGTTATTGATTTCATATCCGAACAATAATTCGTATTCGTTATTAGAAAACAAATACGGATATGGTAATACTTGTATCTGATCTGTATCTGCTCCAAATGCACCCTTAGTTGAGAAGTATGTTGGAAGTTTTGGTGTAGCGATAGTATATAGAAACTAGAACTAGAGAACAAGTAGGAATAAAAAAGGAGCTTCTTTTTGTTCAGTTTTATCTTGTTTTCCCTTGTTTAGGGACAGACAATTTATTTTGATCAGATGTGGCAAAAAATCAACTTATTTGACAATAATTTTTCCTTCCAATTATTATTTTACGATCTGCAGTTTACATCTTGTAATCTGATTAGTTGATTTGTAAATAATGATGAGGGAAAGTACCAATAAATAGTAAACGGGCATCGACAATTTACAGTTTTAACTTAACATGGAAAGAACTTGTTTGCTTTTCCGTTAAAAGGCAAGATTGCTTTTGTAAGTTTTGTTTGTCAAAACTTTTTGACGTGAAAGACACCTAGATTAGTGTATTGTTGTCTATTTTCAGTCTGGCGATTGATTTTTTTTTTTTGCTTTTTGAGATTGACAAAATTTGGTGAATGGATATGAAAATGGTAATTTATGCGATTATTTATGTTCTTTCTAGATTACACCTGTCTTGCTTGGGAATTTCCACATCCAAGGATCTGTAAGTGAGTTGTATTGTGATCAACAACGGAGGACAAAATCAGTAAGACAATTCTTTATTTTATGATTTTACATAGTTCATTTGGTTTGCTAATATTAGTTAGCAAGATAGCTTGGTTGTAGGAGTTTTGTAACCAGAAACTTAAGTGTGCTCATATATGGTTTATTTTGTGTTCTAACCTGAATTTTGGGGTTTACTGTCATATTTATACAAAAGTATATGTTCATGTATTTTGGACCAAAATAAATTGAAGTTCGACATGGGCTGATAATTAATTGATAATGGAGATTATGATTTAGCTTGAAACAAAAGCTGGCTTGGTATTTATGTTAGACTTGTGCAGACAATGCATTGGCAATTCCTCAAGTTACTTCCTCGTAGAGAGAAACAAACCTCAAAGTTTATTAGTATTCCATAATTCGTTTTCTTGTTAAGATGTAAACCTGTTGTTCATATTATTTCCCTTCTTTTGGGTGAGAAAATAGCCTGTAAGAAAGAAATATTTAGCAATTCAAATATCATACAGGAGATTTACGGTATTGCTTTTGATGTGGAGTCGGTAAGCTCCACAATGTGGGAAGCGCAGATGTGAGTATAGTGATGTAAACGCGGCTGAAACGAGCGCCGTAAAGGATGAATAGTGCCACTGCCACTGAAACATGCAGCAGGACGTCCGAATTCACCAGCATGTTTAAGTCGACAGACAATCCCGAATCCACAGGCTTCACCAAGTGATTAAAAAGAGACTCTTTTAGAGAGAATTTGGTATAATCCGACTAAGTTCTAAATGGTTACAAAGGGTCTATGTATAGTCTTACAATTGGGATAACAAAATAAAATATAGATTAAGCAAATGCCTGAATTACCGTAATGTTCAAACAATTTGATAGTCCTGTAAGACTTATACAAATAAATTACTGAAATTTGTTGTAAGCGGTACTTCATGCATTTTTCGATTGTTCTGGCCAATAGGCGACATTTTTCCACATCAGACCTGCTTGAATAGAACTCGTTCTCGAGTTCTTCCTTGAAAATTGGAGCACCTAATTTGGGGGACGATCGCGAAGATCGAGCCCACAAGTCTAAAAGTGGAATGGAGGCGAATATTGTGTCGGGTATAGAGGATGGCACAGTGTTGGATACAGTTTTGATGTGGACCATATTTACAAGGTATACATCTAAACCCCCATCGAACCCGTACCATTACAAGCGTTCTGATACAAAGTACATTATGATACGGGTTGCTAAACTTGGCGATCCAAATCAATTGCTGAAATTTCACTATAAATTTGTTTTTGTAAGAGATTCTATCGATGCAAAAAACCTTAGAAAAAGTCTTGAGATTCCTTGTCAAATTATGTAGCTACACATTTCTCATGAAATTTGACTTTGTAGTTCAACATCGTTGTTTCTTCATTGCTTATGAGCCATCACTCTCTTTTGCAAGTTGCTCATGCAAAAAAGTGGAGCTTATGAGATTTTGTGATGTCTTTGTTGTTTTGTATCAAGGTTCTAAGTTGTTTGTCATTTTATTTTATGGTTTATTTACATGTTTTGATATGGCACGATTGTATCATTTTATTCATAATGTTGTGCTCCAAATTGATGTACGACTAAGAAAAGTCGTGATTTACATCTCTTATTGAATGAAGTAAAGTAATAAGTTTGAATTTTCTTATGTTCTATATAAGATTTTATTTCTGCATATGACATAATTATTTAGTCAAATTTGAACAGGTAACTAGCATTGGCCTGATTAGGATTTTAAAGCGTATCACTATCTGAATTGGTGAACCAACTCATCCTACCCTATTTGTACCAAACATAAAGAATAGTAGCGTACTCCATTCCCGACCCCGTACCATAACCCGGGACGTACTACGTTCCAGGTAACTATGATGCGGACATGTCGGAGTGGGCGAGCCAAAATGTTGTCAGATTGAGGGTAGTTATGTCGGCCAAAGTTGATGTGTGGTTGTCCGAGTCTACAGACGGTCTCGAATCACAAGCAAAATCCGAATCCATGGGAGTCTTGAAATCTACCAAGAATCAAAGAGGGACACTCTTTCAAGGAAATATTTTCATATGCCAAGATTAATCCTCATGGAGGCTACAAAGAGCCTATATATAGCCAAATACAAAGAAGCCAAGAGGAAACAAAAACCTAGAAGAAATATGAACAATCTTAATTATCCTAATATCCAAATAAGGCTTTGTAGTCTTGCTACTTGACTTGTTACGTAAACTAGTCAAACTTGCTATCGACTTCTCGACATGTGTATCTCAGTTGCTTTGTCTAATAGAGAGTTGTTTCCCTACATTAGACTTTCCTGCTTGAATAGAACTTGTCGTTGTGTACTTTCTTGAACATTTGACTCGGCTCATCCACAAGAAGAAAAACTTGGGTTCACTCTCTCGTTCTCGGGCTTCAACTTCCCTAGTGTACAACCATGTCACGAGCTCAATTTGTGTTCGAGTCCTCTACGAGGATAGAGGAGGTATGAATCCTCAAATCAAATATAAGGCACCCAGTCCACACGATTGCTTCACCATAAAACCATCATCATCAATGGCGTCGAGGGAGGATAAGTTGTTGCTCATAAGCCCTGAATGATTGCAGTCCCGACAAAGACATAAGAAAAGGGATAAACAAAGACATAAGAAAAGGGATAAACGAGCCCAGTGCAAAATCAAATATCAAGTGATGCAAATAGCTTGTGCTATGAAGACAATCCATTAATGATATAGATGCTTGTGCTTCCTTCGGCAACTTCCGAGCTGGGAAATTATACTCCGGAATAGACGTGAAATTGCGCTCAACGAAGTCCTTTGCTAATCACCAACCTAGGAGTCGCGTCGGCGGATTGAAAGAGCTCCTAAGGAAAGGGACGTAGGGGTTGGATTGCAGAGGGTGTAGGAACGTTGAGTACCTCTAGAAGGGGGGGGGGGTTTAATAGAATGCGTGTGTACAGCGGAATAATAATCACCAATTAAAAATTTATGGCATCAAACTAACTGATGTGTAGGCGGGCAATATAAAATAACTGCGTAAAGTATAGAGTAAAGAAAAGCAAACTAAAACACCGGAATTTTATATTGGTATCCCTCTGAATGGGTTTTGGCATTTTGTAATTGCGCTGACTCTTTGGTTTGTGGACTGAATAATACGAGATTGATAGGCTAATTTGGAAGTGGACTTTAGAAGCTAGCCAAGTGCCAATTTTGTCTGATGTACATTTTTTTTGGACTCAATAAATTGGAAAATGCATAATAAACATGAAAACAACTTTGTTCAACAACTTGTTCATCTGGCGAAGACTTGATCAGATGTTGTAGCAAAGCGGTCGTCCATCAGTTGTACTGTAGCAGTATATTATTTGTTGTATCGTACTAGAGTTTTAGTCTGTTATCAAAATCAGGTGTGACTATGACCTATATGGACCAACATAGAGGAATGACATGCACATGGGACACCATCTCATCATTACGTGGGGCTTGGGATGATGTGAAAGGTAGTGTTGGTGGATGACATCCTTGACCTCGGAAGATAGAGACTCCTTGGAACTAGCGGGAGGAGACTCAAGGCTTCCTTTCAATTTGACAGTTGTAGCCCGGAGTAAATCTTATAGTCTATATCCATTTGTTAGATTGTCATAAACACATTAGCCGAAGAAGTGAAGCTGTTGGATAGTTAGCCAACATTCTTCATCTAAGTGAACACTCTGCATGACAACATAAAAAAAGAAGTAAATATGGTTTAGCATGATTTTGCTAGCAAGGTTTGGGCCCAAGACTCACAAAACCCCTTGCAAGTGAGAAGACAAAATTAAATGAGTAGCATAAAGTTTCTAGAAAGGCTTGAACCTAAGTCTCTCAAGCCCTGATACCCTGACATTAAACTACTAAGCTGCTGGATATGGACCATTGATCTATACTAACCCAACTCAAATGGATGGAGGGAACTGGATTTATTATGCACACACAAATACTCTCTCTCTCTCTCTCTCTCTCTCTCTATATATATATATATATATATATATATATATATATATATATATATATATATATATATATGGAGGGAACTGGATTTATTATGCGCACACAAATACTCTCTCTCTCTCTCTCTCTCTCTCTCTCTCTCTCTCTATATATATATATATATATATATATATATATATATATATGGAGGGAACTGGATTTATTACGCGCACACACAAAAAAAATATATATATATATATATATATATATATATATATATATATATATATATGGAGGGAACTGGATTTATTACGCGCACACAAATACTCTCTCTCTCTCTCTCTCTCTCTCTATATATATATATATATATATATATATATATATATATATATATATCAAAATATCTTTCTCTCTCTCTCTCTCTCTCTCTATATATATATATATATATATATATATATATATATATATATATATATATATATATATATATCAAAATATCTTTCTCTCTCTCTCTCTCTCTCTCTCTCTATATATATATATATATATATATATATATATATATATATATATATATCGATTGTCCTCACGCATATTCTTCGGCAGCGGGGTGGTCTGAAACAGTGTATCACTCGAGTTATTGCTGATATAAAGGAGACGAGTCTCTGGAAAGATCCTTGGATTGATCACCGGAGCATCCTGGAATGGTTGTGTATCCTGGGACGGGCACCTTTGCCTTGGCAGGGCCGGGTCAGCCGTATCATTAGAAGGTGTGCATAGCACTTAGAGGACCTACATATTTCGGTGAACCTTGCAAATCACATTCGTCTCATCCCGATTTATGGAGATGTTGATTGGGATGTCTGGAGGTAGGATGGTAGTTATACAGGAGGATTTGTCTTCAAGCTTGTTTTCGATCAGACTAGGGAGCATTTTAATTCTTGAGAGTATGCTAATATCGTCTGGCAGAAAGGTATTGCAAGGAAGTTCCAATATTGCATGTATAAGCTTCTATTGGGTTAACTACTGACCAAGGACCGGCTTCAACGCTTTGGGATTCTTCCTTCTGACCTTAGTTGTGTGCTACGTGGTCAACGGCCGGAGTCTATGAAGCATTTGTTCTTTGAGTGTCCTTACTCCTGGAAAGTCTCTGGAAAGTCTGGCAGGTGCAAAGAAGGTTTTGAAGTTGAGGAGCAGTACCTTTATGTAGCAAACAGAGATCATAGGAAACGTCATAGGAATTCGACGAGGAGGATTGCTTTGGTTTAAGGAGGCGCGTACTCGTCTAGCTTCTGCAGTATGGCATATCTGGAAGGAAAGGAACAACCGTATTTTTGCTGGGCTTCATACTTATTCGATTGGAGTTTTCATACTATTGAGTTTGATGTAAAAGGGTTGATTTCCAGTTTGACTCCCACCTAAAGGGGTGGAGGGGTGGCATGCCCAGAGCCTATCCTTTGGTGGGCGCATCGAGCTAGTTCGATCCGTCATCTATGTCATTGCTCGATTCTGATTGCAGACTCTCATGTTGCCGTCTGCGACCATTAGTAGACAAGTTTGGCGATTTCTCGTCCAGGACTCCTTGTGGACGGTATGGATAAAGGATAGGTATATGAAGGACCAGTCCTTTCGGGAGATCCGAGCCAACAGCAATGACTCCGTTACTTGGAAGAACCTTCTCTCCCATCGGACTACTTTGAAGGGGCTTATCTCTAGATCATTTTTAAATGGAGAGACTACTAAACTGTGGTGGGATCCTTGGATCAACCATATGAGCTTGACGGATCGAGTTAGAGGATTGCTTTGGTTTAAGGAGGCGTGTACCCGTCTAGCTCATGCAGTATGGCATATCTGGAAGGAAAGGAACAACCGTATTTTTGCTGGGCTTCATATTTCTTCGACTGGAGTTCTTCATACTATTGAGTTTGATGTAAAAGGGTTGATTTCCAGTTTGACTCCCACCAAAAGGGGTGGAGGGGTGGCATGTCCAGAGCCTATCCTTTGGTGGGCGCATCGAGCTAGTTCGATCCGTCATCTATGCCATTGTTCGATTCTGGTTGCAGACTCTCATGTTGCCGTCTACGACCATTAGTAAAATTGAAAGACTATGTGCCAACTTTATCTGGAGAGGAGGCCTACACTCTATAGGATGGACGACTCTATGCAGACCTCGGGAGGAGGGAGGTGTCGGCCTACAGTCCTTGCGGACTCTGCGCGATACGACGGGTGTTAGACAAGCTTAGCGATTTCTCGTCCAGGACCCCTTGTGGACGGCATAGATGAAGGGGAGGTATATGAAGGACCAGTCCTTTTTGGGAGATCCGAGCCTACAACAATGACTCCGTTACTTGGAAGAACCTTCTCTCCCATCGGACTACTTTGAAAGGGCTTATTTCTAGATCATTTTCAAATTGAGAGACTACTGAGCTATGGTGGGATCCTTGGATCAACCATATGAGCTTGGCGGATCGAGTTAGATGGCAAGCGATGCCAACGGCGAGGAGGAGGGCCCGGGTGAGCGCTATTCTTCGGGAGGGTGTGTGGCGAGCGGACCTTCACCCTATGACGAGACAGTTTTGACAGAAGATTGAAGCGGTCAAGGTAGATAATGAGAGTACGAATGGGGACCGATGGGTATGGACGGACACCGGTCAGCATATCTTTTCCCAATCGATCGTGTACGCGCCTCTTAGGGAGGTTCACCTTCCCATGGAACTGGCTCAGATGATGTGGACCAAAGGGGTGGCCTCCAAAATGCAATTTTGTTTGTACAAACTGTCTTTAGAATTTGCTTACTCGGGACCGCCTAGTGAGATTTGGTGTGCAGATTCCGTTACCCCTGTGCGAGTGTATGCAAGCAATACCATGAATCTATGGAGCACTTATTCTTTAAATGTTCCTTCTCATCATCCGTTTGGCAACATCAATGTTCTCAGCTCAACTTACAGACTCGTGGCCCTCGAAGCTGGAGAGAGGAGGTGGCAGATATCATAGCCGAAAGGAATCGGGATTTTCATTGGTACAAAACAGCAAGGATTCGACTGGCAGTTGCGGTCTGGTATATATGGAATGAGAGAAACAATAGAATTTTTGAGTTGGTGACTGCGCCCACTATTGGGGTGATACACAATATATATTTTGATGTAAAAGTGATGAAGAACTTTAAGTCTCCACCAAGATCTGCCTTGTAGACTCCTTACATTTTATATAACAAGTACATTTTTCCAATATATATATATATATATATATATATATATATATATATATTGGAAAAAAGGTAAATTTTATTCCAAAGTAACACAGTAATCGTACAACATACAATCAAAGTGGGGACTCCCACTCATCAAGACCTCATAACATTTACATCAAATTCGATGTTATGAAGCATGCCCACCAGAGGTGTAACCAGTCCCTCGAATATCCGACGGTTTCGTTCCCGCCAGACATGTCAAACCGAAGCAGCCAGACGAACCCTGGCGGTCCGGAACCAGTCCTCCCCTCTACCTCTACTATCACGGATCACCGTAATGATGTCCCCAGTACTCTTTCCGGAGTCACAACCTCCTAATATTCTACTTTGCTTCTTCCAGATCTGTCAAGCCAGGACACACTCAAAGAAGATGTGGCTGATAGATTCTTGCTCCACACCGCACAACACACACTTGGGATCCGGGACCGGCACTCCAAAAGAACTCAACCGATCTCGAGTAAGAAGGCGACCCAATAGGAGCTTGTAAAGACAGAGCTGCATCTTCCTTGCCAGGCCCTTGCACCATACGAAATCGTAGTCAGGACTCTGAGGAAAAGTGCGCCTGATGAGATTGTAGCAACTCCTGAATTGGAACTCCCCAGTACCCGGGGACGCACCAGTCGGCTCCCAAATCCACCGATCTGTAGGCAAGTCCGGATCAATGGCAATATTGATAATAATCTCTCCCAGTTCCATGGTAAAACGATAAGACTCCGGCCGCCACTCCCCATCGCGAATGATCCGACTACACGTCAGACCCCGCCTATCCTCCTGGTGAGTCTGAGCCCCCCTGATGTCCAATAACGAGCACCGATCTATCCAGGGATCTCGCCAGAGGTCCGTTCCAGACTCATCCTTCATGACCTTCCTGATAGCAGACTTGAGAATCCTCCTGTGTTTCAGGACAATCTTGAACGTGACGGAATGATTGTTGCAAAATATATCAAAAAAACTTGTGACAGGAAAAATCTGAAAAGGTGATTTGTGGCATATTTGCAAGTTCTACCATCATCATCCAAGACGACTTCTCTAAAAAATGGGGTATGCTAAGGAGTATAAGGAAGTTCCATTAGAAATTGACAAAGTTTGTAAGACTAATTGTCAACATGACGTCAAACCTCTATTCTAGTGCCAAGTTCTTGGCCAAGGTAGCTATGGACCAATTGGACAAGAAGGGGCCATGCTATAAAAGCTAGACAGCCTGTCGATAGGTAGGTTGACCTACCTTTTGGAGATGCAGTTTAAGCTCATGCAACCAAGGAGCAACCTCCAAGTTCTCCTAGACTATAAAGACTCTAGATGAAGAGGTAAAATGATACATCTACTATAGGAAATTTATCCATCTCCATGTCACATTAAGCCAAAGAGTGAAAAGGAACCATATTCCGGAAATTTGCCATTATGAGACCATTTATTAATATTATATTGGTTATTGAAACATAGAAATTTGTAACTGCAATATATATCCAGAAGCTTGTGAGAAAAATGGCAGAAGGAGTTGATAAATTTGGTCATGTGCTTATTTGCAAGTTTCATCATTATGAAATTATGTTAAGCTATCATTGTAGTATATAAATTTTGCTTACTTTTTTTTTCTAAATTTTTTTTTCTATATGTTATTGTTGAGATATATTTAGATTGTCGCAAATTTTATTGTTCCGTTTATATACCTGATTCTAGTTTGTTGGCCCTGACTGGAGATGAGCATATAGAGCACGAATGCATCTTAAAACCTATGAATCATTGCGGTTTAGTTTAACTTGATCTAACCCAACTCAACATCTTGCATAGGATCAACTAAAACTACTAAGAGATGTTTTAATCATGTAATGGGTTTGATTCACCAAATAATTGTGTCGGTTAGGCCCAAACTATAGACCCACACTAGTTTACTTCTTTGTCAGGGTTGCACCATGTCTTGATTTGAATCTGGATACTTTCTCAGTTTCTAGTAACTACAAGAAAAGATCAAGGGTCAAATATTTTTTTTACTGATTTAACCTTTAATATTTTAAGATATTAGGTAATTTGTTAAGGACTGCTGGTACACTACATAATATATAATAAATCAACCAGTTTTTAATAAATTTTTGAATAGAGAATAAATAAAGTAATTATAGTATATGCAGTATTAGAGTACTAAGACACTATACTGAATTTGTAGCAGATATGCAGATCATCAGTTTCTAATATCCTATGACTTTTGTTGATATAAGTTTGTCGCAGTTTGGTGCGACGGTAAGGCTTGTTGCTTGCATCCTGGTGGATGCGGGTTCAAGTTGCAGAAACACTCTCTAGACCCTGCATAAGCGTACATCTTGTTGTCCCTCCCCAGATCCTGCATAAGCGGAATCCTTGTGGCACTGGGACACCCTTTTACAAGTTTTTTTTTGCAAAGTTATACATGCATACTTCGCATGGTTGAGCCTTCTTGATTTTCAAATCCAGTGAGCTCTAAATCATAGGCACGACTGACCGTCACTTGATGCGACAGTAAGGCTTGGTGCTTGTATTCGAGTGTTAGAAACAGTTTTTCCATTTATTAGGGACAAGGCTGCTTACATCATGGCCAGTCCCCATTAGCGGAAGCCTCGTGGCACCGGGACACCTTTTTCAGTGAGTTCTAAATCGCAGGTACCATTCCTAGAGGTTTGATATCCTAGTATGTCTTATCTGTTGAACAGATATTAGTCTGTAGTCTGCCTTCTTACTTAAATATGATATCTTAATAGAAATGTACTATATAAGTTGATAAACTGTACTAGAGTTCTGCATGTTCCACATTATTTGCATCTCAAGTGTGTTTCATTATTGCATATTTCATTTTTCAAGGGAACAATTAATCATATGTTTCTATTATCAGTATTTTCCATGAAACTCTGTGCTATTTGGATTACAAATAACAAAGATACTGATATTTATAAAGAACCTTCTGTTATTTTTGTCATGTGCAGACTCCAAAATCCAGAGTTGTAGGAAGGGAAAGGGGAGGTGGTAAAAAGCCTGCTGTTATAGGAGACAATATAGTAGGTGAAGGTCGTCTAGATAGTGGACATAACATTGAGGCAGAAGCTGCTGATATATCACCTGCTTTTGTTGACAGCGAATACTATTCACCACACAGCAATCAAGAAACATCAGAAAAAAGTGATGGTCTAGATGATCTTTGGAGAGACATGTCAGTGGCCATGGAATGCTCAAAGGTACTAATTTTTGTTCTTTATTAATTTTGAATCATCTTTTATTAGCTTCTTGGTCAACATTATCTTTTCTTGTATGCGATATACATTATGAGTTATGACCTTGAATTAGTTCACTTCTTTGTTTTAATATTTTCTTTACTCTCATGATATCTATAAAAATCTATTCTGCATTAGAACAGGTTGTTCTTATGACAATTATGATTCTTCTTTTTCTTTCTGAAAGCATGCATTGCTAGTCAAAGCACATTTGAAAATGCTTCTGTAGAGTGTCCAATACCTGTTTTATGACTTCTATGTGAAAATATTCAATTCTAATCAGATTCAGTCCTTGTATCTGCATCCGAGACAGAAAGAAAGCAACAAACTTCCAGCTGCAACAAGGGCAACAAAAACACTGATCGTTCCATTTGGTCAGCACCCGGGCTTACCTCATTTTACTGGCTAGAGAGTGGCTGTTTCAGTCAGCCAGGTTTTTGCCTTGCAAGCTATATCCCTAGTCAGGAATGTTAAATTTTGTTATTGGAGGTATAAAACAAATGCTCAAGGATTCGTTTAAAGGATGAAGAGGCTCTTTGGTGGAAGTATCCTATGCAATGTAATGTCTACCACTGTGCTCTGAAGTTTGATGTGAAATTCCTAGCATGATTGCATATCAATTTGATTTTCTTTTCTTGTTAACTCGCACCTCATTTCCATTTATGCAGTTATGTAATTTCGATTGATTTCGAGGTATATCTATATAAATAATACAATACAATACAATACAATACAATACAATACAATATCAATATAAAATAGATGGATGTGTGTTGTTTCGTCTATTGTGGTCCGAATCTAAGAAAATTGAGTCAAAGTTAGGTAGCACCATAGTTACGGGGATCCCCTACCATATTGGTAACTGCGTTCAGGAGCTCGAGGCCCTAATTGTAGCTGATTCCTGATCTGGATACCCAAAAGTGGTGATCTCAGCAATCCGGATTAGGAAGTTCAACAAAGATGTGAATCAAATAGAAAAGACAACACAAATGAACCATTTGAACCGCAGCTTCATAGGCATACCCTCTCATATTGCGAACCAGGAAACTAGCATACCCTGTACCCTAACATGTGTCAAGAACTGTGCCTACCTAACTATGGGTGATACTATACACATCTGAGTGACAATTGAATCAAAACCAATTCTATATAGGTTACAGACTGGTCCCCTCTGAAACTGGTTCAAAAAGGTCAAAAGGAATTCGTAGCTCGAAACCTTAAACCATTGAATGAACGTGTAAAGAGGAAGAAAGCTTAAAATATTTATATAGGAAATGAGAAACTAAGACTGGTTCTTTTGTGTTCGTAGGATACAGATTGGGAAAGATATTCATAAAATTGAACACTAGAGGAATGTTGTGTTGTGACCGCGGAATACTACTGAATTCAAGAGGAAATTTTATAATCATACAACAGTAACAACAAAGCCTTTATCCTAATAATATGGGTCAATATGTTGGGTAGCTGAGAAACATGACCAATAATTAAAAAAATAGGATAGACATTAGACAATAAACACATTTGGTGGGCAAGTGGCAACACATTAAAAGATAGGATAGACATTAGACGATAAACACATTTGGTAAGTTGGATTTGGCGTCAATTGGTGATGAGAAAAAAAAAAATTCGACGTATGGATAAAGACGAATGAATACACCACTTAGGATGAGTTACAAAATCTTAGTTAAATAGAATTAAGGTAGACCTAACTGAACTTGGATCAAGGCTGTGAAAGGCCATGGAGTTTGCTAATGTTGAAAAGGGAATGGCCCTTCAGGTGGATGAAAGAAAAAGATTTATGTGGCGGAGTTAATGTTTTTTTTTTATAAAGGCTTGCATTCTTGTTGATTAGCATTACTAAGTTACATCGTAGAGAATTCTCAAAAGAAAGTTGCAGCATAATAACGTCTTTGCACTCGCACAAACTAAATTATTTCCATTACTAAGCCTTTTCTAGGATATATTCTGCTTTGAATCTTGCCACGAACTGGTTTCAAGCAGAGATAAATGTGGTTTACCAAATAATAGAACATTCAAGATTTCCTAAATTGTATATACTTAATTTTGAAGATTTGAAATACTTGTATTTAGCTTTCATGCGCAAACTAATGTTGCTCATGTTTGATATGACATCATATGTAGCCTATGATTTAATATAGGAACAATGACATCTTAGTAGTCTCTGGCTTTTGTTTCCCCACTATTTTAATATATTGGAGTCTTTGGAGATCTGATAGAAATCTCTACTTCAATGTTGTATACTCATACAATGAAAATCCTCTGCTTAGTTTCCTTTCTAGAAGCTATTCCTGTCAATATATATCTTCCCTGAATTGTCTCTATGATTGCATTATGAATTTAAATTTCTACTAATAAATAGTTAACATTTACTTTTGCATTTCTGAAAATTTGTTCAGTTAGATTATCATCTGCAATATGTATTAAACTATTAAGAAAATCCAGTTAGTTCTTGCTTTATCCGATAAGGTAGTCAAAGCCATCTTTGTGTTTATTCTAGGATGCTACACCTACAGATGGATTAGCTCCTGTACAAAATGAAGAAGTAGAAGACTGCAACCATTCCTTCAAGTTCAATGACGAACTGGGGCTTGTTTGTTTGGTTTGTGGAGTTGTGCAGAAAGTATCGAAACAATCTTTGATTACCAATGGACAAAGGTACTTAAGAGCCCCTCATGGTGCTCATTTATATTATATCTCTTCTAACTTTCCCATAATGCTTGCATAGTCTGATATAAATATTTGGTTCTTCAGATTCTTTTCTGTCTCTCTGTACTAATTGATCATTTCCTTCTATAACAAGCTCTTCAATCATACGCATTTTGCTAATTGCTTGAAACCTTCATTTTTGAATTTGGACATATTCCATATATTCTATTGCTTTTGTTTTGCTTAAAGATATTGACAATGGTGAAAAAACTGCTATACTTTTTGGGAGAGAAAACTGAAACTTCCATGCAAAAATTGATACCAGAGTTTTATTATCCCACAACAGAAATCATTTATTACTTCCATGCAAAAACTGATATCGGTGAAGTATCTAGGGGTCCCTCTTACAGTCAACTATGCGCGGGAACATGACTGCCATAGTCTGGTGGAGTACGCCCAGAGGAGGGTTGAAGGATGGCAAGCTGCTGGTTTATTCTTTGGAGGACGTATCGAGCTGGTTAGATCGGTGATATCAGCTGCGACCCATTTCTGGCTGCAATCCATCTTACTTCCTATTGCCACTATCAGAAATGCGGAGCGGATCTGTGCAGACTTCATATGGAGAGGTGGTATGCATGCGATCTCCTGGGAGCAGCTTTGTCGTCCTAGGAAGGAGGGAGGAGTGGGGCTACGGTCATTGTTGGAGATCAGGGAGGCCTCGGCGCTGAAGCTGGCATGAAGATTCATCAATAGGGGATCCCTCTGGGCTGACTGGATACATAACAGATATGTGAAACATGGCAACCTATGGGACTGTGCCATGGACAATAACCATTCAGTCACTTTCAAGACTATATTGAGACATAGGGGGGTCCTCAAATCTGCAATCCGAAGGGTCATGAAGGATAGGACTGGCACAGACCTCTGGCGGGATCCTTGTCTTGATCATCAATCTCTGTTAGAGATCAGGGGAGCACCGTCGCATCAGGAGGACAGAAGGGATCTAACTTGCCAACGGATTATCCGAGATGGAGAGTGGAGCCCTGAGTCTTACCGCTACACCGAGGAGCTTGGTGAGGTTATCAGGGCAGTCACCTTGGACCCAGTATTGTCAGCTGATCGATGGGTCTGGGACCCGCCTGGAGTTTCTACGGGGACTGGACAGTTCTGGAGCTGCTATAATCTCGTTAGGCGCACTTTTTCTCTGAGTATTGACTATGAGTTCGTATGGTGTAAGGAACTTGCAAGGAAGATGCAATTGTGTGTTTACCGGCTTCTTCTTGGTCGTCTTCTGACGAGAGATCGACTTTAGTGCTTTTGGGGTTTAGGTCCCTGACCCTAAGTGTGTGCTATGCAGTATAGAGAATGAATCTATAAGGCACATCTTCTTTGAGTGTGACCTGTCTTGGCAGATCTGGTTTGAGCAAAGCAGGGTGTTGGGTGGATGTGATTCCGGAAAGGGGGTTGGGGATATCATCTCTGTGCTCCGAGATAGCAGAGGAAGAGGGCAGGACTGATTCCGGACCGCCAGAGTCCGACTGGCTGCCGCTGTTTGGCATGTATGGAGGGAACGAAACCGTCGTATCTTCGAGGGGTTAATCACCCCTCCTGTAGGCATCCTCCATAACATTGAATTCGATGTACATGCTATGGTGAACTGAAGTGTGGGAGTCCCACCATGATTGTATGTTGTAAGATTATTGCGTTACATTTGGAATAAAATTTACCCTTTTTTCAAATATATATATATATATATATATATATATATATATATATATATATAAACAACTACCCTGCTTAAGCACGGGTTGTTTATTACATCAATCTCCCTAGCCTAGGCTCAGGTCTATTTCTCTACACATCGATTGTCGATTTTTATGTGTCTGATGCATCATTCCTCAATCACCGCTCGGGTTGATCTCCATCGCACAATCTGTCCAGGTGCTGTCAGTCACACGATCCTCTCTGCCCGCGTACACCACTCCTCCAAGCCCTACTGTCAATCAACCGCTACTTGGATATCTCAGTTCATCCCTATTTTTAATTAAGCGCATAGTGCGCCCAATGGGGATTTGAACCACCGACATGGTTTCCTGGGTCCTTACCAAGACTTGCCTCTTTTATGTCACCACTCCATTGTTGCTAATTTCTCATTCTTTTTTCTTTCTATTGTTTTTTCATTGTGTGTATTTGGGGGGGGGGGGGGGGGGGGGGGGGGGGGGGGTGTTAAAAGAGTTGAAGTAACTAGCAGCACATGATGATTTGTGCTTGTCGTATACTATCATAGTTTAAATATTTATTCCATCTTTGGTCAAGATATTCTGTGATGCTCATATTAACCAGTATACATACTATGATGGATTATAGTAAATGAATGTGTTGTAGATATTTGATATTTCTGCTGCTATATATATGATTCTTCTGCCCTGTTTATGACTCATTAAGTCATAAAATTACTCAGTGGCTATCTAAACTGGCTAGCCTGCTATCATTTTATTCATCTAGGAGAGCAGAGTTTCACAGTCATATTTTTACATTGTTAGGTTGAATCCTTGTGTCCCGCCAACTGCCATCTAGGTTTTCTGGCATGGCCCTCTTGTGCTCATAGCTACCTTGGCTAGGAATTTGGCACAAACATAGAGGGTTGACCCAGGTCGACAACCGGTCATAAAACTTTGTCATATATGTATGGAGATTTCTTATGATCCTTACCGATCCCATTATGAAGGGAGAAGGTTGGATGGTGATGATGAGGTTGAATCCTCGTGTGGGATTCTGTTGAAGTGTATTGTGGGTGGACTTACTGGCATTGTGGAAATTCTTACTTGCCGACTCTGATGTGTTTAAT
>JANAVB010013183.1:22500-49736 GCA_029216955.1 Iris pallida | reverse complement strand
ACTACGCATTTTCCTGTATCAAGCATCAGGTCACTGAGGCATCTCCTAATTGCTCAAAGGTAAGTCATCATATGTTTCTACAGTTCAGTAGGTACCTGATCAACTGCCATGAAGCAGATGTTTGCAGCGTCCTCTGAATGTTCGTTCTGAGTCGCTGGCTTCACTTTCATGCCATATGCTGGTGTTGGCATATTTCCGGGATGTTGATCTCTTCAGGTTGCCTTTTTCATACCTGTTGTTCTTCTTGCTCGATGATGAGTTGGTGGGACAGTCCTTCTTCATATGTCCCTTCTTCTTGCAGCTATAGCAGACAGCATCTTCTTGGTACCAGTTGTTGCTGTGTTGTTCTCTTTGACTCTCTTCTCATGTCTCATAAATCTTTTGAACTTCTTTGCTAGGAGTGCTTGATCTTCAGCGTCAGATCCACTGTTGTCTGAGTCATCTTCAGCAGCTTTTCTGTGCTGAGCCTTGAGGGCAATAGTCTTCTCCTTTGGTGCAGGCTCTTCAAAATCTTGTAGATCCAGTTCATGAGTGAGTAGCTTACCCATGAGTACTTCAAGTGACATTGTGGTGAGGTCGTTTCCTTCAATGATAGCTGTAGCCTTCGGAATCCAGTTCTTGGTGAGAGCTCGCAGGAGTTTGCGAATCTTTTCGTGGTTACTGTATTCTTTGCCTAAGGAGGACAAAGGGTTTACAATATCCAAGAACCTCTCGAACATTTGTGTGACTGTTTCATTTGGCTTCATTTTGAACGCCTCGTACTCTTGAGTAAGTCTGCTGACTTTTGGCTCCTTGACTTGAGTCGTGCCTTCATGTGTAACTTCGAGAAGTTTCCATACACCATTTGCCGTTGTGCATGTAGATACCTGTTAAATTCTGTTCTATCTAAGGCACAAAAAAGAGCATTAATGGCACGTGCGTCAAGACTGGCCTTTTTCTTTTCTTCCTATGTATAACTGTTTTGGGGTTTTTCAACTAAAACACCCTCGACATTTATACGAGGTGGCTTCTGATAGCCATCAAGAACAATAGCCCATAAGTCAAAATCAAGAGACTTTAAGAAGAAACTCATCCGTGTTTTCCAATAAGTGTAGTTAGTACCATCAAACAGAGGAGGTCTGTTTGTGGCCTGACCTTCACTTGTGAATTTTATAGTAGCCATGTGATGTGCTGTGATCTAATAAATAATGAATAAATAATAGCACTTTTACCTTGCTTTACCTGTAACACCCTCTGATACCAATTGTAGGAACGATATAGTAAAGCGTAATACTCTAGAGGGGGGGTGAATAGAGTTGGCAGCGGAATAATGCTAATTAAAAAAGTTAGCAACACAATCACAGTATATAATCACAGATGAAAATAAAGTAAAGGCAGAGTTCAGAAAGCAAACGCAAAGACAGCGATGTATACTGGTATCCCTCTGTTGAGGACTAATTCAGTCGGTAGAACTCTTGCTACCAGTTTGAATCCACTATAGGAAAAACCGCAAGTTCTCTTACGAAGTCCTTGCAACTTCTACAACGCGAGCTTTGATACGAAGAACTCGTCCAACTTCAAATGTGAAGAGGTATTCTTCAATCAAGCCTTCTGATTACAATCTCTCAGAAACTTCTAGACCGTACCGCACTGGCAAATCGACTAAAGGATTGTAACTGGCTTGGGATCTGAAAATGAAAGCTCTAGAAAACTCTTTGGAAGATAGAAAGCTTTTTAGATAGAGATAAGATTGAAAGTGAATGAGTGATTTGAAATGATCGAAATACTTCTCTATTTATAGGATTTCCAAAGGGAGAACTCTGTCAGAATTCGGGCAGAACTCGATGAGCAAATCTCGGTCAAATCCGCAACTGCAGGAGGACCAAGTTCCAGAGAATTCAAAATCAAAGCGACCACCAACCGAACTCTGGTCGAACTCTGGCCGAACTCTGGCCGAGTTCTGTCAGGGTTAGGTTAGGGTTTTTAAAATAGGTTTTGGTGATTTTTGAAAACCTTTTTGAAAACCTTTTTGTAAACAATTTGATAGGTCATTTTAAAAACATTTTGAACTATTTTGGGAATAGCCTATTTGCCAGTACGACTCGGTGTACAATGTATTCCTAGACTCAAATAAAAGAAAATTACATTGCATAGGAAATACAGACTCAAGTAGGCAAAGATCTTCAGTCTTGAACGAAGTGAATATCCAATCTTGCTTATGTCCAAGAGGCTGAGAATGTCCCAACAAGCTTTGTATATCCAGACAGAGTTTTGATCAATTATTAAAATCAGGTTGACCATATGACCAATGGGCCAACATACTTGTCCGATAAGCTTAATCTAACCAATCCCTAGGAAAAGTACTTATCACAAACACACAATACATCTATAGTTATACTACAGGATCAGTCAACAAGGTTTGGCTATTTCGGTCATCTATCAAGTAGAAGGTAACAAGGCCTAAGACTGGGTCAAGCAATCCATAACAGTGTCCAAACAAGTTAAAGGGTCAAATAAGACAGAAAAGTTTATTGGAATATCTCCAAGAATGGTACGAAGACAACGAGATGTATAACGAGAAGAATTACCAAAGAGGTTAACGAAAAAGAGTTTAGTCAAGTCATAGGAAAGATGGAACACAAAAATAATTATGTCCAAAAATAACGCGAAAGCAATCCTATTGGAGAGTCCTAGAGAACCTGTAATCCTAGTTGTAGATGTAGATAGAATAGAGTTAATCAAGACGGGGAAAAATGATAATAATAAGAATTTATTCTTGCTCATTCGGTCATAACGAAGTGAACCAAGCTGAGATATGATCTGATAACCATATATGTCTTCCTGAAATCATGTTGCCAGAATTTTTGCCACACCAGTAAGCCTAGATGCAATAAACGATAGAGTCATAACTAAGGTATACTCCCTAAAATCATATTATCTAGAATCCTCGCCACGCCAACCGGTATGGCTGCGAGAAAATCTAAATTATATGAATAGGATAGTATATCCAAAATCAGGCTCTATGTTTTTGTCATACCAGCTAATATGGCTGCGATAAATTCTAAACTCCATAAATAAAGCAGACGTTTATCTTATCAGAATATATAACAATTTAATCCACAAAATTTATCACGATGCAAGATCAAAGTCAACAACGAAAATCAGGAATTAAATTCAACAACGAATTTAGAGGAGAGCAAATAAAACAGGTGAAAACAATTTCTAGATAAGATTAGAGTGAATCCTCAGGGGTCATCCCAAAGGTACAAACTTGGTCTAAATTGACCCACTGAAATACAAACAAGAGGCTAATTATAGCTAACGGTCCTATGCTGTGATGAGTTCTCCTATGTTGCAATCCTAGAAATCCTCTAGGTGTTCTAAATGTTATTCCTAGTGTTATCAAGTTGTCCTAGATCCTAATTGCAGGCATGCTTGGTACAATAACGTAACCAAACAATTTAGTCAGGACCTGCATGGGCCGCCAAAAAAATATGTCACGACCCGATACCCAAATTGTTGGGCCGGGCCGAGCCATGTCCAGCCTACGCTTGGTTAAAGCGCAGTAAGCTGTTCTAAGAATAGACAATAAATGATCTAAGCTACTAACAGTTCTAAAATTACATTTAAAGTTCATCACAACACAGCATCTATAAGCGAAGGTAACATAAGCACAGACTTAATAATACATAACCAAAGTATCTAACTAGAGACAAAGTCCAGTATCCAAATATAAGTACATACCAAAGTCTAAGTCCCAAAACACGAGAAAGATATCTAAACAAGGTTCCCCGCTGGGGCCTCTTCTGGAGCTAAGGCCAGGTCCTCAAAGTAGTACCATAATATGTAACACATAGCATTTCCTCCTCGAAAAGTATAGCTACAACGTTATCCTGTCAGGACGGGAGCAAGTACAACCTCTACAACTAAAGTACTGAGCATATAATGAAAGAGATGTACAACAAGAAATATGGTGTGATAAGTCTATAAAACAGGAAATACTAGAAACATGGCCTCATGGTACAACTGGGATCACAATATCATAGTAACACAGGGAACATGGCATATCTGGAATCATGGTATATCTCATAATCTATCATGGCAAGGATACATATGTCATAGAGACAGATGTATATGTAATGTTTAAAACTGTAGCAAGTACGTGATCGGTCAATAGATGTACAATGCGCTGTGGCACATAATGAAATGTACATACGTACAAGTAGACAAGCATAGGTGTACATCCGTACAGAAAATATGGGATATTTACCTGCGGCAAGGTATGCATATAAAATGCGACCAAGCTCGCTACTATAGGGGGGTCGTGATCACGTACACTACTATCAGTTTCCCCATAACCCATATTTATCATGTGAGAGATACGAGAACAGTAAAACATGGGAAATACTGGGAGCAGTATAAGTACGGCAGGTACTGGGAGCAGTACAAAACATGTGAATACTCAAGCCGTATAAAGCATAGTGAAACATGTGCTGAGAACCAGTAAGAAGCATGTGAAGATATGATAACTGTCCTAAGCATGGTAGGGACCAATTTAATGTAACATGTGAAGATTTAACTTGCAATTATTCAGAAAGCTACTAACAGGGTTAATACATGTTCTAGCATTAAAAGACAGTAAATGAGTGTGTAGATGTACTTGCCTCGAGCAAAACAAGAATACTAGTACGAAGATATAGATGCCTGGTGTCCTGTCAATAATGATATACAAACTCAGTTCTAAGCTATGTTCAATATTACACTAGTGGTGAGACACGACTCCTGACTGGATACTAACTAAATGGGGACCTAGCATAAAAGTCTAATATGGAGTGCCACTATACACAAACTAAATCTATAGGGTCTTTATACTAGTACGGGGTGAGGTCCAATACGACTAAAACACAAAACAACATAAAAAGTTGCAAGTCGTAATTATTCAATAATTAAATCAAACTGCACACTAAGTTCCAACAATTTTAGAGATAGACAAAAAGCTTAAATATATATAAATAAAGTACCATAATAATCCTTGTTAATTATAGAAATTTATACTAATTTTTCTGGGATTTATAAACCCTCATAAATATTTATTAAAAATCAGCAAACATAAATATACTAAAAATGAGTTCTGTTTTCCTATTTTTATAAAATACCAAAAGTACTTATTAAATACTGGAAAAATTATAGCTAAATTAACATAGTATTTAAATATAATTTTTCTAAGATTTTTACAGCAATTAAAATATATATAAAAATTCAAAACCAGAAAGTAACAATATCTAGAAAAATAATTAATTATAAATTAAGGATAATACATAATCAAAATCTACAGATGTTGTCGGATGATAAAATAAATATTACCAACGTGTCCAGAACGGTCAAATCAGCTAGGATAGCCTACCCATAAGTCCAATTTAGACACAGGGGTAAAACGGTAATTTCGGGTCAAAATGATGTCCGCCGTTGGACACACTTTGCACCGAAAAACGTGTTAGAATAGAAGTCTACAAAACCTAGCAAATTATATGTCCACGAATCCAAAATGATGATACGAACCCAACGGTATGTCCGAAATAGGATTCCGATGTGCCGATCTCAAAATGATACGTTGACGCGACACTTGGTATCCGATTTGCACGAAAATACGTGCCGGAGCAAATGTCTTCAAAACTCAGCAAATTATATGTCAACGAGTCCAGAATGACGATACGAACTCAACGGTATATCCGGAATGGGATTCCGATGAGCCAAACTCAAAGTGACCCGTTGACTCGAAAAGTGGGACCCGTTTTGCACCGAAATGCGTGCCAGGTCCCACGTTCTCCAAATCAAGCAAATTTTATATGAAAACATGCCAGAACGATGCCACGAGTCTACTGGTGGTGTCAGAAATTGAATCCGGAGTCCCGGGTTCAAAAATGGAATTTAACATGTGCGATTTAAAGAATTCGGACGGCCAACTTTGGCGTCGAATTCAACCGACCAAACGTGCTTAAAATGAAACGAAATCTAAAGGAGACAGGAAGATGGTTATACCAGCTATGCACCGGAACTGTCGGTGCGCAAAACGGAGCTGCGACGGCAAAGTTACGAGCTGACGAAGTCGGCTCCACGAAACTGTCCAAAAATAGTTCAATTAAAACGTCAACTTGGTGGCCAGTTTTGAGGTATCAAACGACGAAATTAACGGATGAAAATTGACAGAAGTGAAGATGGATATACCGAGATTGCGAAAGAGCAAAAATATCGCCAATCCAACGGTCGGATCTCCCAGAAAATGTGCACGAACTTGCTGCGACGGAGCGCGAATTCTGAGTTCCAAACTCGCGCGTCACGACGGGATTTCGTGCGAAATGCACGAATAGCCCATGCGTCGCACCGGGGAAGCGGGCGGTGGCCTGGGGGAGTTCGCCGGGGGGTCGCACCGGTGGGGGGGGGTCGCCGGCGGCGGCGGCTGGCCGCGGTGGCGCGCGGCAGTGCACGGGGTAGCGCACGTTTGTGTGCGCGCGCATGCGCATGCAGCTGCTGCTGCGCTGCGTGTTGCTGCGTGAGCGTGCGGCAGTGGCTACGGTCTCCGGCAGGGGCTGGCCTGGCCGGGCACGGCGGCCGAGGGTCGACGGCGGCGGTGGTGTTGATGTGGTGGTGGTGGGAGTGGTTGTGAAGGTGATGGTGGTGATGATGTTATGATGGTGATGAAGTAGAGAATGGAGGAGGAGAGAAGGAGAAGGAGGAGGGGGTGGTGCTCGGCTGTAGGTGGGGGGGCTGCGGCCGAGAGGGGGTCGGCTGCGGTGGAGAGAGGGTGGGGTGTTGAGTGTGTGTTGTGTAATATTAAAGAGTGAGAGAGAGAGAGAGTTAGTTAAATGTGTGTGTGTGATATAAGGAGAAAGAGGGAGATATTTGAAAGAGAGAGGAGGAAAGTATGTCGGTCCACAGGGGGAGGGGGTGCTGTGAGGTGGAGGTGAGGGGGTGTGTGAGTTGTGTTTGGAGAGAGAGAGTAAGAGAGAGATATTGAGTGAGATATATATATATATATATATATATATATATATATATATATATATATATATATATATATGTATATATATATATATAAGGGATATTAAATGAGATATTTGTAGAATAGAGAGAGAATAAATAGATATTTAAATAGGGAAATTATATGGGGTACTCGGGCAGTCATGAAAGAGCAACGTGGAGCTTGGGTTCGGGTTCGGTCGAACCGGGTCGGTCGAAATCGGACAGGGGGCAATATTCGAATTAAATGCGTATTTATAATCATGGGAAAATAAATAATATACGGGGACTCCAATAAATGGGACACAAGCGTCATGCGGGTAGTAGGCTTCATGTGGGCCAGGTCTATACTTCGGGTTGACAGGTTGGGTCGATGTCGGGTCCTGAAATTAAATTGGAATTTAAATCAGGTTTCACGGTAGAAAATAAATCGGCCTAAATTGACCCGGAAGTTGTGCGAAGAAAATGGAGCATAAAATGGAGTGTCTGAGTGGGACACGAAGGTCATGGGTGAAGAGCGTCTCGAGTAGATCATTCATGAGAAATTGGTTTCGAGAAAATGGCTGATCTGGTGCTCCTAAATTAAAAGCAACGGTAACGTGCAAACGAAGATCAAAAATAAAAGTGGGAATAATTATTCAACGATTAATTGGTCTAAGTTGACCCGAACTTGCGCGATACAAAAAGAGCACAAGGGAACGAATTCAAGTGGGACAGGATATATCAAACGAAGATAGTCTTATCTACTTCAAAACCCATGAAGAGAGTTTACAGAGATTGGTATCCCTGACGCTCCAGAGGTCAAAGTCATGGAAAGGTACATTAATGATCTAAACAATTTAATAATAAAATATTTATCGAAAAATAATTCATTAAGAAAAGCAAAAATAAACCCTGAAATTCAGGGGGCTTACATATATGCAGCTGGCATGCTACGTTCCTAGTCCTATGTATTTTGGGACTGGGACGTTACATATTTTTTTGGTGGCCCACACAGGTCAAGATAAATTGTTTGGTTACTTTACCGTACCAAGCAAGCCTGCGTATGGGATTAGAAATTCAGGATCTCATCCACATATATGACATTCTATCTCGCTTTCATTACGAACTCCCAACTGTCTAACTTGATTGCTTCTTGTTTGAATTATTCTTCCGTAAATCCTTATCCCTCTTTCGTGTGTACTAGGTCGTCATGTTCCACCATTCAATCACACTACTAGTTCAACTCTTATAAGTTGGGTAGGAAGCCTCACAACCTAACTTCCTTTGACTTTAACCAATGCCTTAGACAAGAAGACAGTAGGACGACTGCATAGGCACGAACACCGGATATGACTTAGATTCTTAAGTAGCTTAAGCTATTTATATTTTTTTTCATTATTATCTCGCGTATTTGTAATTGGACTACCTTGACTAATGTTGCCATTATAGCCTAGTTTTGCGAGCTTACTCTCTCATCGAGCTTGTTCAGGACATGTTTTATTGTGGTTGCCCGCTGATATACTGTCTTATCATAACCGATGTATTGTGGTCTGATCAACCATAGTGCATTTGGTTCGCCTTTCGTATGATTTTACGTGGATTGAGATATGGTTAGCTAAACTCTCTTTCAATTGCTTGACTTGCAACCTATCTGAATCTATTCTAACATTGCCCTTATCTTCATGCCAGTAATATGACTTTACACAGCGGACACACCTTTCGCCTAGCCATCACATTTGGTGATGCGATTACCCAGGATGGACAGGTTTCCCCAATGACTCTGGTGACCCCGTATCAGCTAGAACAGCAGCAGGATACGACGATCCCATTGACGGTACAGCAGGAGGCCCAAGTACCCCCAGTCTGCCACGAAGGGCAGACTACTGCAGTACCCTCAGGAGAGAATGCACCATCACCTTTTCCTCAGCAATTTTCACCACAGTCCGGATCCCAACTGCCTCCACTTCCGACTGATATGGACCCGACCACCCAGTTTATGTATGCTATGCTATAATCTCAGTGGCAACAAATGGAACTGTTGAGGCAGAGTATGATGACCTACTTAGCTAGACCTCCACCACCAGCCCCGGTACCAGATCCAACTCCAGCTCCACAACCATATCTGGGCTCCATTACGAACTTCATCGACATGGGACCTAAGAATTTTAAGGGTACCGAGAGGTCCCTTAGAAGTTTCCGTATGGCTTATCAGCACAGAGAAATACTTGAAGGCATCCCAGTTGCCAGCACATGATTGGATGACAGCAGTGGACTTACTCTTAGAAGACAATGCTCACCACTGGTAGAAGGCTGAAGAAAGACGACTGGGCACTAGAATCACATGGAAGGAGTTTTATGACCTCTTCTATGAGAGATTTTCCCTATCCATGTTTGAGATGCTCTCTATGACCAGTTCCTTCATCTGAAGCAGGGGAACAAGTCGGTAGATGAGTACGATGCAGAGTTCAGCCGTTTGAGTAGATTTGGTGCGGCATTAATCCCGCCAGAGCTGAAGAAGGCAAGGAGATTCCATCAGGGGCTCACACCAGAACTCAAGACTTTTACTACTACACAGTCTCGAGTCTCTCATGCAGCTGTCTTAGAGGAAGAACATACCCAGGAGCTACTTCGCAAGGAACAGCAGGCACAGAGATGCTCCACATCGATAGCTGCACCAGTTAGGGCGACTCAAGGTGGATCCACCAGAGGGCCTATAGGACAGTACCAGCAGAGGCCCATACCCTATAAGAAGCCCACCTATAACTACTGCAGGAAGAAGGGCCACATTTGAGACGGATGTCGGATTCGTCTAGGCTTATGCTCGAGGTGCGGATCAGAACAGCACCGGATTATCGATTGTCCCGAACCGCCAAGGCAAGGGCAAGCATTTACCATGGCTGTGATAGACCCCCATCCTGAGATTAGAGATTTGGCAGGTATTATTCTACTTATACCATTATTCTTTATTTAATTCATGGCTTAGCATTTGAGCAATACATTCATCAGCTTGGTCAGCATGCATGAGCACTACCTTCGACACCATTAGAAATATCATGAATATAGTTTAGCAAGCTTATAAATAGAACTCTTGGCTTCTTCGTTAGAATTCTTGAATGATGTGCCTTAAAAATCTGTGCTCCGTCAACAACACTCGTATGCTTTAGATGTGAGGAAATCACCCAATCTCTACGCATATCGTTTCGATACCTTACCATGGCTTCGATATTCGGAGCACAACACTAGCTAGTTTCTTCCAACAAATTTTACCTTCATGAACTAGACGAGCCACTCTACACACATGACACGCATATCCTACACAAACACACTTCCATGTGCTTTATTTCCACTACCCCACACGTATAACATAATTTTCTTAAAGAAAAACCATAGATGACCATCTCGTCCCATTTTATTTTTTCAACCATGCAATATTGACCCATTCCTTCAAACGAACTGAATATCCATGACCCATGCAAGACTAAGAATACACTATCTGGTCTCATATGGTGTCAATTTGGATTCTTGTATAACTACCTCATCCATCATTTCGAAGATCGAGTACGATTAACGTAGATACTCTTCCTTCATATTTAGCCTTATTATTTTATTTTATTTTATATATATATATATATATATATATATTATATATATATATATATATATATATATATATATATATATATATATATATTTTATATATATATATATTTTATATATATATATTTATTTATTTATTTATTTTAATTTTGAGGACAAAATTTTTATAAGTTGGGTATGATGTAATTCCCCAAACATTTTAGAGGATTTTTTTTTCTTTTTATTACTTAAATATTTTATTTTGAATTATTTTATTATTTAATTATAAATATAGTCTTAGTCATGCTAAATTTTTATTATGCACCCTGACTAGCCAATATAGCAGGGCTAGTGCAGTCAAGTGCCTTGACTAGCATATTAGTTGTATGTGCCACTAGAATTATTTTATGGGAATATTTAGTTGTTTAAATTTATAAATCGAATTATGCCCACCTTTTTTATTTTAATGTTTATTTAAATTATTTATTATTTATGGGACTTGAAAAATTTATATTCTTTGCAAAAATAATATTATTATTAATATGTACTCTCCCCTAATATCCATACCCCTTAATTTGTTATTATTTTTGTTGTTATTATTATTATTATACTTATTATTGTTGTTATTATGTTTATTTTAAATTACAGTATGTAGATTATTAATAAGCTTTGTTATTGATTTAATAATTTATTTAATAGACTTGTTATAGCAATAATAGGTACTATTGATACAAAATATTTATTCAAGTATGTTAGTAATATCTTAGGAATTTAGGATTTTTTTTAGATTTATTTAGATTTTATTGGTGTATAAATATACATATATAAATATAGGAATATATCCATATGAGTAAAAAAAAAGAGAAAACAACCCGCAGTACTGTTCATTAAACAGTGCTGCCAACACCCCGACCCTCTAGAAATCGTGAGTAGACACAGCAGCTAAGTCTTCGTGTTTAAAAAAAATGAATTCAATTAGAACGGAGCTGGGTCAAATCTTCTAAATTTGATCGCAACAATGGCCTTATCTAAACCTCTTTGAAAACATATTTGAACACGGTTGAACTCGGATTTTTTCCAACCGAGTATATAGGCAAGCAAAATGGGAATAGGGAAACCCTGCGTTCGTAAGAAATCCACCCTCGAGATCGAGTTTTCGATAAAAAAGAAGTCTCGAACCCCAGGTGTGCATCCCAGGCCGTTTGCAACCACCGTGCGTGCATCGAAGCGTCGCCAAGATCGTCGAAACCGATCCCGAAACAGAGATACCTTGTTTCTAAAAACTCTGCCAGGTATTCAACTTCTCTCAAACTTTTCTTCGATTCTACTTGATAAGTTTTCGATCTAGAAAATCTTAAGTAAAGCCCATCTGACCCTCTTCAAAATCCTTCAAAGGAATTTTGTTATACCCCATCAGATCGACCTGAAACACGATGCAAAGTCGAGCAAAAAACATGTCGAGAACAGAGCAGTAAGGCTGTCCAAACCCTCGACTTAGAAGCCAGTTTTTGAACCAGATATTAGAGATTTTGAAAAAATAATTCAAGATAGTTGCATACAACATATATGACATCAAGATGATCTTCATAGTTTCAATTTTCAATTACGAAATAATGAAATAAACCAGTTTGAAATTCAGGAAAAACAGTTTTCAAAAATGATAATTTTCAATAGAACTTTTCTGATACGACGTGCGTCCTGACAAACCGGGCGACATGGTCATGCACTATATGCATCGAAAGGCGCGTATGGATGTTGTCAACGTGTGTGAACTGACGGAACTCGATTTCGTTGCGTGTGCGCGACGAAATCAGTGCGTATCCGTCAAGGTACCCCGTATCGTTACTTTGCAAACTAGCCCATAACTTTGTGCATGTTCGTCGTATTGAGACAAAACTTGTGCCATCAGGACCGTATCATTTTTCTGGTCCTGTTACGCCAAGTTTGGTCCGAATCTGAGAAGGTCGACCGGAACGCCTTTTTGGCGAGCTCGTGACCCGCTCTAATGGACAATTTGTGCACGGCCAGCGGAATCCAACTTTGGATATACGGTTGGGTTCGTCTCCTCAAACGGACCGTAGACATGTAGTTTGACGACTTTGGAGACCGTAGGTTCTGGCACACGTTTCGGTGCAAAATGGGTCCAACGGCGGACATCGTTTTGATCCAAAATTATGATTTTGCTCCTGTTCCAGAATTGAACTTTTGGACAGGCATTTCCTATTTATTTCTTTTATGCCAAAACTGTTCGTGATGTTTATTTCAGCATCCAAGGTCGTTCGTAAAAGTTGGCTTTCATTGCCTCCCTATTCTGACGATTTGAGTCATCAGGCATCGCCATTCTGCACATTACCCCCAGGCAAGATACCTTGCCACCAGCTATTTATTTACTTAGCTTATATTCATGCATTATTTATTATTTTCTTCTGCAAAATAAACTGTGATACTTTGTTAAATAAAGTTATATTCCTGCTATTTATTTACTTATTACACATTGAAACCTAGAGTTAATGGACCACCTTGTAGTGTTGCATTTATAGGCCTTGACACATTTGTACCACGAAGTTGTGAGTCACATATAGAATTCGGACATACGTGATTGGCTGGCCACCGGTACGTATAAGCCGTACGATAAGAATAACCGCTAATAGAGGTTGCATGCTTAGTTTGACTTAGCGGTTAATAGAGATTTTGTGTTATGGATACAACATAGTAGGCATTGGACGGAGAGGACAATACCTTAGCGTATGGACTACTATGCACTTTACCTTTTGTAACCCGTGAGCTCCGCCGGAGACGCGAGTGAGATTACCTATGATTACTGACGGCCACTGGCGTTCTGCGAAACGTTATGCTCTTATTGATTGGGCCTCTAGTGCCCCAAGGGGGGACCATCCCGATCCCATTTTAGCCAGGGCCCATGCGTTGAAGGATGTTCTTAAAACTGCATTCACTTAGATTAGTTAGGCACCCTTATCCGTTAGGTATGAGTACTCTTGGTTTAGGTACTTGTATTTGACCGTGGCTTGGAACAATAACTTGTCGCAGATTAGTTTGCCACATCTTGTCATTGTTTGGTTATAGGTGTGGCTTACTACTCCGATTGGAAGGTATTGAACCTTGTTGGGGTCCGGATACCATATTGGATTCATGACTTGGAAAGATACTTCACCGTGGGTTATTGTGCCTTCTCTTGTCCTTGTTTGTTAGGGGGATGGTACGCTAATCCAAATGGTGAGGTATTGGACCATGTTATGATCCGATCTGACTTATTACTATTGAGCAGTTTATATTCTGTTTATGTGGCATGTTCTTTTTGTATCTTTTTACGTCCCTCTGAGGACCTGGTGATTTCTCCAGGTATAAGTGTGCAGGACTTTCGGCAGGAGTATGGCTCCAGTATAGACTCATCCTTCACGCTCGAGCGAGTCGTACCTTATGATCGCAGCTGCCCTTATTGGGTGGAGGAACCTATTTAGTTATCTTTTCTTATTTTGTTTATCTTAGAGGTTGGACTCTTTTTCCTTTTAGTTTATTCTAGTATCGGTAGTGGATTTGTCTCCACTCGGTCAACCATTGTATTTTGACATTCACTTTGATTCATGAGTTATATTTTTTTACATTATACTGTGGATAAGATATAGCTTTTACCTGTGACTGTCTATTATGAATATTCACAATACAGCTTATGTGTGTATTCGATATTTCCATATATTGTAGTATATCTTGTATATATGCAGCTGGCATGCTACGTTCCTAGTCCTACGTATTTTGGGACTGGGGTGTTACAAAGAGGTTCAAAGTTATCCAAGATTTCTAGATAACATCGTGTATAATAATTGACATCAATATATTGCAAAGGAGAAGCTACTTTATTGATATTTACATCATCATTTACAACAATACTTTTAACCTTAGCCGATGGCTTGCTAAGATTAATAACAAGAGGAGGAGAAGAAGAAGGCTTGTTACGACGAAGGTCGATAATAAGAGCCTCGAAGAGGTGAGCTCCCTAGGCACCATCTTTTTAGCAGGAGGATGCTTGGTGGAAGGAGAGAGATTGATGGTCAGTGTCTGAGAAGACGAGGGACGAGAAGTTCATCCCTTGACTAGAATCACCAGGATATCATCAAAACTCTCTTTCCGGTCTTCTTCGATGTCCATAGCCAGTACGACTTTCATGAACTCCTTTTTATACATCCTGGAGTATGTATAATATACATCGATGCCTCGGAAGGGATTAAGATTAGCCACTTCTTTTCATATTTCTCCGTTGTCATCAACATATTTGAAGCATTGATGGAGAGTAGATGGCACAATGTTATGTTCATACAACCACGGCCTTCCTAACAATACATTGTAGGAGACATAATTGTCAATCACATAGAAGGTGACCTTCGTACGGAGATTGCCAATTTGGACTTTTAGGCGAATCTTTCCCAATGGTTCACTTCTTCCATAATTGAATCTGAGAATAGTCGTGATTGTTGTTTGAGAGGTTGTGGACTGGGATTTTAAGTGTATCCAACAAAGTTTTCAGCAAAATGCTGAGTACAGATCCCGAGTCGATTAAAATACGATCGACCTTCATGGTATCGACATACCCCGTATAATAGAGAGCTCGGTCATATCGATTGTCCTCCAAAATCATATCATCCTGAGTGAAGATGATATTAGAAATCAGTTCCATCACACTATGATAGTGAGAGCATGCCACTGGTTCCTCGTCTGGTTTCTTGAGATGTGCCGGACAAGCATCAGCTTGCATCAAAGCTTCACTTAAAATATTTCGAGTTTTCCTCGAGAGGCGCAGGAGTTCAAAAATTGATAATCTTGCCGGAGTATTGGCCAGTTGAGCCAATATATCAAAATTATATGGCTTTTTGAGTTCTTGAAGTGGAGTTTTCTTCAAGCTTTTATCAAAGCGAGCCGGCTGCTTACCTTTGTCAGCTACAGTTGGTTTGGGAGGAACATGTTCTGTTTGGGGTGATGATGCCGAAGGAACTTTGGGACAGGAGGAGAAAATGTCGGAGGGGCATCAGAGACTGGAGGAAGAGTAACAACATTCTCTTGACCTTCTGGATAGTCTCTGAGATAGAGCCTCCCAGATCTGGTACCAGTCATGTCTTCTTCTTCCAGAACTAGTGCAAAAGAAACCATGTTACAGTTCTTCATCCAAGTCTTATTTTTGGAAGACTTCTTTTGGAGAGATGAATAATCTGTCCAGAATTCCAGACCAACACGAGATTGATTGTGTTGAAGACGCAGAAAAAAGAGGTATATGAGCTTTCCCATCATTCAAGCCAGGGGCTTTCTGTAGATCGTATCCCATCTTTGTCATCAGTTTACGGAACTGCTGACTGTACCAATAGAATTCTGGCTGGTACTTGATTTTCGGCTTTGGTACCTCCGTCTTGGAAGAAGAAAGTGAAGCTGCTGCTGAAACGAATATAGCATCCAAGGGTGAAAGATGATCACCCAATGATGTCATGTGGCATGACTTATATTTGGCTGTCTTTTTTGTCTTGTTAGAAGAAGCAGGTGGCTTTGATTCAAAGTCAACGACCAAGTCGGAGTGAATCCACATGATCTTCCTTTTATCGGTCGACAGAGGTACAAGACCGTCACTTCGTGCTGGCGAAAGATTGACGATCTCCAAGGTAGCCTTTGGAATGGGGACGACTCCATCCTGTACCAGTTGAGCAGAAAAGTCATCGAATTGCAGAAAGATGACATTGGCAGTCACGATCTTCTCATCTTATTGAAGAGTGATAGCCTTCGCATTGATCAGTTCCTGGATCTTCCCTTTGAGCACGTAGCACGTCCTGGTTGGATGTCCCAAGAATCTATGATACATACAGTATTTAGGATTATCAGTTTTATCTACTTCATCTGGCCGTTTAGCTTCGGACAGTTGAAGTTTATTGCTCTTGATTAGATAATCAAATATGCTCAAGATGTCATCTTCATCGAAGGAATATTCCTCTTTGGGATATGGTGCTCTCTGTGGAGGTGCTGTCGATGTAGGTGTTGATTGACCCATATTGATGGCTAAAGCTTCTTTGCCTTTACGGTTGTTCTGACGACCATCGATGTTGGTAGTAGAATGCTCATCTTTGTCCAGTTTAGGCATCTGAATGCCTAGCTGCTTGAATTTGTCAGCACTGTCCTCAGCTACCCTGCCACTTACGACGAAGGAGGTCTAATCTTGGAATTATATGGTCCAGTCCACATGCTGACTATAGGTAACAAGTTTAATTTGCATGTATATATTGTCAATGCATCTAGAGTACCCAAAGGCATCTTGAGTACCTCACGACAGAAGTGCTCTATGAAATCTTTAGCAATTTCATTAGGCCTTTGTTTGATCTTGATAAGGGCCTACATGGTCATGTTATTTGTTCCCTCATAGAATCGTTCCAGGAATATTTGTTTCAGTGATGCAAAAGTTGTTATACAGCCTTCTGGCAAACTATGATACCAGTCGTAGGCTATCCCTGCTAAGCACCCAACGAATACTCTAGTGAGTATAGCATCGTTTTATTGGAGTTGGGTAGTCATCACCTCGAAATGGTTGAGATATTAACTAGGAGATGTGCTGCCGTCAAATAGCATTATGGTTGATAGCTTATACTTAAGTGGAAATGGAACTTCCTTCCATTCTACAGGATAGGGTTGTTTGATCCCTAGCTTCTCTAGACCATCCTTTTGCTTAAAAGTTTTAAACTGATTTTGCAGAAGTTTGACCGCCTCAAAAGGATCCCCTAATGCTTGAGGAACCGTAGACTGGTTTGATGTATTAGGAGGTGGAACTGCATAATAATCACCACCCCCAGCACCAGACTAACTTGGAGTAGCCTGAGCTGGTATGGTAGCATTAAGAGGAGATTATACCTCAGGCCAGTATTGGCAAGTGTAGATGCTGCTATGTGTTCTTGAGTTAGAATTTGAGTCACAACCGGTGGAACAATATGTTGTGCTACGATCACGGCATGCATACTTGTAACCATTTCAGTCATAGTTTTCATGTTGGCCTCTAAAGTAGCGATCCGCTACTCCTGATTGGCGGAGCTGGAAGCATCTTATTCTTCATTTGTGACGTAGGCAATCACTTCTTTAGCTACCGATGATGAACTAGTGGATAAGATAGTCCGATCAGAGTCCTCGCTATCGGCATCGAAGTCATGTAGCAAACTACCTCCAAGATGATGAACAAGAAGATTCCTTTGACCGAGGAAGTCTCGATTGGAATCAGGAAGATTCCTTTGACCGATTAAATCTCCAAGGTGAGGAGTGGGATGATTTCTTTGACCGAGTAAGTCTCGGCCTCTTGATCTTGTGTTTTGGTAAACTCCTTCGCTGGAGACACAAATTTGATCAAGGTATTGCTGACTAGGATTATGGGATGCGTTATGTCTTGTACGTTTTCCACCCCCAGTACTACGGGATGTCATATTGGCCGAAGCATACAGTAATTCATCTTCATCCACCATAATGAATTCAGGAGTCCGAGTGTAATTCAAGCGGTCAAAGACAGACCGTTTAGCTGATTGACAACAACACTTGATTACTACTTCATGGTGATGATTATAGTGATGTTTCTGATGTGGAATTATAGGTGTACGAGATGGTCCTGTAATCTTCCGCTTTGTACAAAAAGAACGTGGAGATCGGTTACAATGATAGGATAAGGAGAAGTCGAAGGCACATATTCTTTAATTATGTTAGGAACATGGTTTCTGTTATTGAGATGTCATGTCCCCTGAGTGTACAAAGAAGTACTGAGTTCATTGGCATAGGTGAGAGGACTATTGATCTTAGAAGTCTTTACTATGCACAATTTAGTAGGTAGTGCAGATTGTTCTTGATGCATCATGTGACTTGATGAAGTTGATGATGTTCTGCGCTGGTTAAGGTAAGTGCGCATGTCAGAATCCTGTGCCACTTGCTTGTCTGTCTGAGACACCATCAGTTTTTCCTTCTTTGACCTTGATATGTGCGAGGTAGGAAGATCCTAGCTTTGGCTTGATTGCCACTGGCCAACTTGATGAGGAGTGGGCAAGATGTCCTATTGTTCTGTGCACACTGTTCTAGCACGTTTGGTACGACGCAGATGGGCAGCATGAAGTGAACTTCGAGTAGAGTCTATTTTCTTGGCATCTACTTGATTGTCTCTGCCAAGAGAAATAGAGTTTCTACTCTAAAGTGTTCTTGCATTGATTGGCACAAAGGTGCAATCAGATGCATTTTCCACCGAATCCTGGACTAGGAAAGGATAAGGAGACGCCATAGGTCACTTCCTTTTATTCTGTGCAAGGACAGTGATAGGTAAATTCTCCACCAAGTTTTGATTGAGGAGGAGTGAAGAGTAGCCACAGGGCACTTTTGTTTGGCGTCGAGACAGTGATTGGCACATGTTGGGAGGAATGAGAGATAGCCATATGGCGCTGTCCCTTGATTGGCACAGAGGGAGTAGTTGGCACATCGTCCACCAAGTTTGGAACTGGTAGAGAATAGGGAATGACCACAGAATACTTTCCTTTACTTTGTGCAGGAGCTATGCTTGGCGCACTAGAGGACTTTGGAGTCCAAATGGCGCGAGTCTTACTGTCTTTAGAGACAACAGTAGTAGATGAGCACTTAGCACCCCCTGCGCTAATCATGGCTTCGTAGGCAGTTTGGTCGACTTTCACGACCAAAGTCTTATGCATCGTGTCGGCCAACGCAACATCACATTAAGTTGTCACTTTCTCGCCATAGGAGAAAGTCGTTCCTAGCAGAGTCGCCATTTTGTTTGCAAAAATAAAAGGTTGACTACAAACTAAGAAAAAGAAAAGTACAATTGATTTTTAGGAAAGTACAACTATAGAAATCTGATCAGAAGACGATCACTTTATCCTTTGGACGATTCGATGTCGAAGAGGAAAGCCTTTGGAGAGTGCTGCAGCAATTTGCTCAAGAGATTACGATCATTAGTTATGCCCCAGGAATGTGATTTTGAACTCTAATTATCTGATTGGCGCACAGTGCAATTGGCGCACCATCAACCAAATGTGCGAACGGTTGGCTTAACTGCATGTGACACGTTGCATTCTATAAGAGAGATGTGCTTGGTCGTTGGCAGTGTAGCATGCACGTTCTTCGAGATTTGTGGCATGCGTGCTACATCATCTTTAACTGCTTCTGGATGTTGACTTGATAAATTGGCGCCAATTAATGATTGACGCATACTGTAGATGAGCGCCATCTGTGAGAAAGCACTAGGTCTGTGATTATGTATGTAGTTTGCTCGCTTCGTGCCAACTTTATATGGCACACAGATAACGACAAAGGTTATAATGATGACTCTGAACATGCTTCTTGAGCGATGTGTGCTCAAGATTCGAAGCAATTCTCCTCGACTGACGTGATGTCAGTCATAATAACATCCATTTAGCTTCTCCGTGAAGACTGCTACATGGCAGCCAGCACCATGTAGAGTTGAGAGCCATCTGGAATGGTGTTCCATCTAAACTCAGGCGCGAGTTGATAAATTAAGCTTTGGCTCCATCTATGAAATGGCGCATAGTGATGTTTAATATATTTTGATCTTCTACAAGAACCACTATTTGTCTACTGTTTATTCTTTGTATAGAACAAAGTCCTGTGGAATGATGGCTTGGAAACCTTAATGAGTTCTCAGATATTTGGGATGTCCGACGTGCTTTACAGGAAGCACGGATAGCACAGCACTACAAAGAAGCATAGTACTCCATGCTACAGTGGGATGACACCACATGAGGTACCTAGTGAGGGTAAAGCCTCGGTTTCAGGCCAAGTCACAGCGGCGTAGCACCGCACATAGGCAAGAGGGCCTAATTTCGTATAATGAAGAGTGGTAGACAGCACTACAAAGAGTTTAGGCCTCATGTTACAGTAGGTGACACCACATGAGGCAGTGCCTCAGCTCTGCAAGGCATGTCACGACGGCGTAACACTGAAAGGAAGCAAAAGGCTTCATGCTGGATAGTTTGGCACTACAAAGAGGCTGGACCTCATGCTATAGTGGTATGACACCACAGGAGGCATTGCCTCGGCTTTGGATCATGTCATAGCGGCATAGCACTGCAAGAAAGTAAAAGGCTTCATGCCAAATACTCTTTAAAAGAACTCACCTAGAGTGTATGAATAGAGATGTAGGCCATCTCTTGAGGGAAATCTTGTAGACACCCAAGATACATACTTTGAAACCAAGCTGGCATAAGGCCTTTAATGTGCAGTCAGATGCACAGTTGATGTCATTGTATGAGTGGAAAAAATTATAGTTATGGTACAGAATTCAAGGCATAGTCCATTCTTGTATCATGATGTTATTTAACCCATATGGAAAGATTCAAGTCGTAGCGACATCTATCCTAATGCATGATGGACAGTCACTATAGGGAACGCTCAACCCATATATATATATGTGGAAGATTGTTGGTGTTTTGCCTTAGAGACTAGAAAGATAGTCCTACATTGCCTAGGCCAAATATATTGTATCTCTATATAAAGCTTTACTTGTGTTGAGAGAATCACATGAGGTGTGGAGAGGCACATGGGTGCCATGTGGGGGTATTTTTCTAGTGGAAAGAAGACTAACTCCACAAAAGAAGCATTAATGCTTTTTGTCATGCTCATGGAATTATTTTCCTATGGAACTAAGTCCCAAAGGGGCTTAGCGACTCGGATTCACACTCGGACTATAGCTCGGGTTCGGGTTCGGGCTCGGGCTCAAGGGCGCAAAGCGGTACTTTGTTGGCGCACTTTGTACTTAGCACGTCAGCATCCGCGTATGGCATTTTGTGCGTTATTGATGCGCTCATCTTATGCGCGAGACACATGCGCAGACGTATGGACAGGAGCATGCGTGGGCTAAGCACAACTATGCACATATGTGCGTTTATGCGAATGCACACAAGCGCAGTTGCACTGCTGCGCGCTTGCGGTGCTGCACGTCTGTTCTGCTGTGCAGCTACGCATAGGCGCACGGGCTGACGGGCTGAGTGGGCGCAGGGGCGCAGGTGACGGATGATGTGGTTGATTGGAAGACTTGAGCAGTTATGGAAAGATTGAGTCAATTATTCAGATCCATCTTTTATGGGATTTGAATTTAATTCATTCAAAATTTTCTATTATTTGCTCATATTTTTTCATGTCACGACCCGCACCCGAGGTAAGGGTACGAGTGCGTAACAGCGTCCCAACCTACGCCGCAGAAACGGCATAGAACGCTGTCTAGGTCTACCATCTATCAATAGTTATAATATCAAAACCTGTCGAGAATGGTGAACTCCGAACGGAGGACAAGCAGTGACAATATAATATACTCAATCACAAACTCTAAGAATGACGATAGATAATAATGAAAGATAAAGATAACAAGATTTATAAATATCATCCTGAAAATCCAACACAGAATAATACAAGTCCAAAATCTCTGAGTCAACAATCTCAAACAGATAACTAACATTGATAACAAGCCAGAGTAATCTGGAGACAGAGTCCAGTACTATACTAAATCAACTAACTATACCAAGGCCTCATCTGCTAGAGCTAGCCCCTGCTGCACTAGGGTATCCAACTCTATACCAACCACGTCATGAGGACCGTAATAGGTAGGGCACTCCTCCTCATCATCTGTAATATTTTCAACAGGTCCAGTCAGGACGAAAACGAGTACAAAATCTCAAACAACAGTTCTAGTTATACAATACTGAAAATATAGCAGTAGATAGAGAGAATATACTAGGTAAAGTAGAGCGTACATGCATCCTGGCAGAGTATATCAAAACTGTAATGAGATAAAGCAAGAGAACAATGTATAACATGTACAAAATCTGGAACTGCTATCTATATGAGTTTAGCACTAGTTTTAACATGTGATCGGCTTAGAACTTGATACAATATTTGGCCTGGCTAATCATACGTGAGTGTATGATTAACACTATATAGTGAGGATACAATGGTGATACAATGATGATACAATATGATACTGTGGGGTATTGATCACATATCTACGCTAACACCCCCATTCCTGACTAATATAGTGGATCCAGTCATGACACGTTATGACACGCATTCTCTGGGACGTAGCGCTCCTTCACAGGAATCGTGTCTATACAATGAACAAGGAAAATAAGGAAGTCTTGTACAAGACATACCATATATAAGAGGAATAACATCTTATGATGGAATATCAAACCATGTGAACAATGTGTCAAGAGAACAAGGATATCTACACTAAATACTAGAAACAAAGACGATATCATAAAACATAAATATTATCAGAGAATGTACTCGTCTGGTACTCTGAATGACTGATGAAAACAAATGTCTGAATTGGAGTCTCAAAATCCTAGTTAAGGTAATACAGGTTATGATGTATTCAAATATAAGGTAAATGAAATATACGATGCAGTCTACATGATTCTAAGTCAAATCTAGGTCAAAGTCAACTCTAAGTCAAACCTGGTCAACTGTCTAGGTCAAACAAGGTCAAAGGAAGCCAAACTAAGTCATATTAGGTCATATTAGGTCATAGCAAGTCAAACTAAGTCAAACTAGGTCAATCTAGGTCAAATTTGGTCAACAAGTCAAGATTGGTCAACTATGAGTCAAACTTAGGTTAAACTTGAAATCAATCTAGGTTTTTTCCCATGTATCACATCCATCTATATATCACTATAATATATGAAGTAAACCCTCTAATCTCATCCATAACCTATAGACTAAACCTACCCTCTAGTATTAATATCTAACTAGTATCACATCTAAGATACTAACTTGGTTTCCCAAACCAAGATATCAACTTGGTATCCTACTCAAAACTCTAACCCACACTCACACACTAACTCAAATCCTAACTCAAACTTCCAACTAAATTTTTAACCTAGACTCTAACTCACTAAACACACACACTAGATATACACACACAATGGAAGATTGGGGGGGAAAGTGGGCTGCCAAAGGGGTGGCAACCCCCTGCTGCTGCTGCTGCTCCTTTTCTTCTTCTTCTTCTTCTTGCACTCATTCCTATCTCATTTCAATTCAATTCATATCATTCTTTCATCCCATTCAAACATTCATTCATTCATTCTTTAATTCTTCACTCACTCTATTCCAATTCAACCATTCAATTCAATTCAACATCCATTTCATTTCAATTTCATTCATCCTCCTTCACTCATCCCCTCATCTCACACACTCGAGGCAACCAACCCAAGCCAAACCTGGCCTAGGCAAGTGCCAAGCCAGCAAGCAGCCAAGGCTAAGTCAGCCTAGGTAGGGCCTGCTCACTGGACTGCTGCTGCTCAACCTTCATCCTCTATTTTTTCTGAAACAACTCACCCTATAAATCATAACCTCTCTAACCCCATATCTCATTCCTCTCAAAACCTGAGAATAATCACATATTCCAATTTCCCTTAATCCTTCAACCTGAGATTCAATCCCCATACTCTTAGTCCTCACAACTATCTACATATATACCTAAAACTTAACTGAAAATCAGGGATATATGTATACCAAAGCCTGAACATATATATAAGACTTATATCTATATACATATACTCAGATTTTGATTTACCTACAACTAAGCCAATGTAAACAAATATATATAAGTAACCTTGAACAAATCCTAATAACTAACATACATTCATATACAAAATTGGAACTTAATATTGTAACAAGTATCAAGAAATCCCAATACAAACATGAAACTGATTTAGAACTCATTTTGGAAGCCTAGGATCAAATTTGAAAATATTTCAACAACTGTCAACATGTATCAGAAAAATCCCCTCTTTTGAAACCAATACCAATTTCAAAATCCCAATCAAAACATTCGAAACAAGGGAGAAATATATACCAACATAGGGGGGGTCAGTCGTGTCCCATAGTGTCAATCAGTGACACAAAATGTGTCCAAACATGTATTTGAACCGTGTACAAGTGTAGGTACAGTACAGTAAAAGAGGGGGCTCGTGCACGTGTGTCGAGCCCTCTAGGACACGACACACGAACTCACAAGTGTCGTACACGTGTCCACAGTTAGTATAGGTCTAGGGCTTGGGTTAGGGTAGCCTGACACGAGTCTAAGTGTCCTCGTGTCCGCGTACGGAGTGCGTGTCAGTCGCACTTGTGCGCGCACGTATGCGTGTGTGTACGACCCGTGCAGATCAAATATCTTCCAAAATACTCGATGATTTCACCCCAAATTCTGTGTGCACTGTGTTAGTGGTTGCCCGCACCCACACACCAATTTTCAGATGTCGGGGTATCGTGTTGTGTCTGCTAGGACACCCGAGTAGCAGGGGAGCATAGTACTCCCATGTGCAGTGTCCAAACAGTAGATTCGTGTCCAATTTGGACACGAACAGAGACCCAAACCCAACTCAGTCATCTACAAATCAATTCTCCACCTATTAGGCTACCCAAATCTGAAATTTGTTTTGAAATTGGTTTAAAATCAATCCATTGGGACATTTCACCAAACACCTAATTAAAAATACCGATACGTGTCCGATACGGGTATCGAACGGATACGAAATCCTGCCAAACTTGGGCTACACCTAGGGGAACCCTAAATGAATGCATCTATGAAGAAAAATCATGATTTTAATGGGTGTAGATAGGTTTACCTATTGAGAGTTGGAATCTCAATGTAAAGGGCCTAGTATCGATGTTTTCCTCGATTTGCAACGGTCCCGAAGCTTCTAAACCCTTGCTAGCTATTCTCAAATGGCTTCTACTACTGTAGGGGAGTCTAATGCAAAAGATTAGGCTAAATTTGGACTTGATTTGATGAAATGGGGTGTTTTGGGGAAGAACACTAAACTAGGGTTTCTATTGAATTAAAAATAGGCAAGGGTGTGTCATTAAGTGTTTAAATAGGGGGGAGCACTTGATGGCTGGTCATTAGATGAATTATGGTTAGTTCTACATGTAGATGAGTGGCTAGGGCTTGTCCACCCAATTCCAAGCCTTCCTATTGCTTCAATTAGTCATAAGGATTTCTTTTTCACAAATATCCCAATGGTAAATATCCTACTATAAAATATCTAGATATTACTAACCTTGTTATGTAATGGATATTTCTAACCTAATCTCTAGGCCCATGGTTAGCCTCTAGATTAGGAAAATTCTAGATTAAGGCCCTAACTATCAATTAGCACATTACTAAAAGGCCAAAATCCATAATAATTCAAAAGTCACCAAATGACCAAAATATCCTTAGCCTAGAAAATAGAAATTTGCTAATCTAAACACTTGGTTAGGTCTCCGTGGTCATGGTTAGTCTCTAGGCTAAACAGTTTCTAGGGTTGTACTAGCAAAACACTAAAATCACAATACACCAAATTAAAATAGTATTAAATAATTAAAATTCACCAAAATTATGGAAAACTGAGAAATGACAAAATTACCCTTGATTTTGAAAACTGGTAGTTACATTTCACAATTAGTTACGACCAGCATTAGAGATTAGGGTTTCAGCCCAACTCTATATATACTCTCTTCGTGCCTTCATTGAGACTGGCTCAGAAATTAAGGGACGAAGAGAGTTACGCAGCCGCTGCCATTGGAGTCCATGGACTTCAGCGAGTTCGTGAAAGGAGGTGACAGCGAGCGTTCCAAAAGTTCTTTCGAACTTGCTGGTTCCTGAGAACAGATCGCAGTAGGACGAATCTTGCTTTGAGCAACGGTGATCCTTCTCACCCCAGCAAAGTTGTCTTCATCAACTTCGGATCTCACAAAGAGACCGATTCTTCAATTCTGGTTCTCACAAAGAGACCGAGTCATCAAACTCGTATCTCTCAAAGAGAACGAGTATTCATCTCCGTGTCTCACTAAGAGATTGAGATTTCCATCTGAGATCTGTTTAGGGAATAACAGATCCCTCGGTAGAAATTATTTTCATTTACTATTTTTAACCTTTTGTAGTATCTGGATGTACATAATTTGATATGGACATGTTGCCATGTTGGCCCCGTGATTCATGTTAATGTAATGCTATTGAGTTCTTGATGGGTGATTGTATTTGTGATATTTGATGATTCATGTTTTATTGAATATTGGAATGTTAATCTCTTTCTAGCATTTGAATGAAACCAAAATAATCATTTGAGTGGCACAAAATAATAATATTCAAATCGGCTTTAGAAATATACAGACACTACAAACTATTGGTATAATAATGATTTTCATTGTTTATTTTCCCACAAAATTCTAGCTCATTTCCATACAAATTTTGGACTCAATTCAAAGAAATTTATTGGTAAAATGCATTTTAAAAATCAACATAAAGTTCGATTGTAAAGCTCTTTTTTTCCTCTCCTCTTAAATAGTTTTATCATAAATACTAACAATTTAGTTGGCAAAGAGCCTACGTGCAGTAACGAATTTTTTCATGTATAAGCTATTTTATACCAATGAACAGTAATATGGCCATACCAACAGCGGTATAACAAACAATTTTTTGTTGGTAATGGTTGGTAAATGTCTATAACAACCAAAATTTGTGCTTTTACTAACAAAATTAGTATAAAAGTTTTTTCTTTCACCGACATCGACCTACTACAAAAATACTGTTAAATACCTACGGATATTTTCGTCGCTAAATACCAATATTTTAGTAGTGACCATGTGAAAGAAGTCGTCTCTAG
>JANAVB010013183.1:0-17500 GCA_029216955.1 Iris pallida | reverse complement strand
ATTCCATGGATGATCGCGAGAGCATAGTCTGCTTCTTCGACTTCCACGATATAGCAGCTCCACCCATTGTGAAAATGTATCCACCTGTGGACCTCTCGTTCTCCACCTCTGAGCACCAATTGGCATCACTGAAGCCTTTCACTACCGACGGATCTCCGCTGTAGTACAGTGCATATGTCTGAGTCTTCTTGAGATATCTCATAATCCGTTCCACAGCTTTCCAGTGTTCAACACCTGGATTGCTCGTAAAACGACTCAGCATTCCCACGGTGAAAGCTATGTCAGGCCTCGTGGCAGTAGTAGCATACATCAAACTCCCGATTACGCTTGCATACTCCAGCTGCCTGACGCTTTCCCCTAAATTAGGCTTTAGCTTCAGATCACACCTGTACGGTGTATCGATCCATGGAAGATCCCGATACCCATAACGAATGATCATTTTCTCAATATAATGAGACTGTGACAGCGCTAGTCCAATGTCTGTCCGGATGATCTTGATCCCTAAGATTACATCAGCTTCCCCCAAGTCCTTCATACTGAACTTGCTTGAGATGAATTTCTTTGTCTCCGTGACACATCTAATATCCGTACCTAGGATAAGCATGTCGTCCACGTACAGACAAACGATCACACCTCTTCCATCAGTGAACTTCGTGTAAACGTACTTGTCCGTATCGCTGACCATGTAGCCATTTGACCTTATAACTTTGTCAAATTTCTCATGCCACATCTTGGGAGCCTGTTTAAGACCGTACAAGGATTTCACCAACTTGCAGACTTTGTCTTCAAGACCTCTGATGAAAAATTCCTCTGGCTGTTGCATGTAAATCTCTTCGGTCAGCTCGCCATTTAGGAAAGTCGTATTCACATCCATCTGATGTATCACCATATTTATTGCTGCGAGAGCAATCAACATTCTGATGGTGGTCATCCGGGCTACTGGAACATATGTGTCAAAGTAGTCAATTCCCTGCTTCTGAGAAAACCCCTTGGCTACCAACCTAGCCTTGAACTTGTCAATAGTTCCGTCTGCTTTCATCTTCTTCTTGAAGATCCATTTGCATCCGATGGGTTTTGCTCCTTCAGGAAGATCAACCAACACCCAAGTATTATTTGAGGTGATGGAATCAATCTCATTGTCAATCGCCTCCTTCCAGAAAACCGCGTCTCTGGTCTTCATCGCCTCATCATAGGTAAGCGGATCTGCTTCCACATGATAGGTGACAAAGTCACTTCCGAAGTCCTTCGGCCTCCTCACACGCTTAGCTGACGGCTCAGCTTGTTCTGGTTCAACCGTTGTTTCAACAACAACATCTTCTTGGACTACATCTTCATTGAAGACTTCAGTCTCTTGTGCACCCTCATTATTCTCCGGAACATCCGGAAGAACAATATTCTTGTGCCTTGCAAACTTATCTTCAAAATATTCTGCATCGCGAGATTCAATGATATGATTTGACTCAATATCAAGAAATCTCCGAGCATCACTCTTCTCGGCATACCCCAAGAAGATCGTCTTTGTAGTCCTTGTCCCAAGTTTCTGAATCTTTAGATCTGGAAGCTTGACATACGCCAGACACCCCCACACTCGAATGACATTCAAGTTAGGTCTGACCTTGAACCAGAGTTCATGAGGAGTAACGTCTGAAGTTGCATGAGGCACTCTATTTAGAATATAAGTGGCCGTCAATGCAGCTTCTCCCCAGTAGCACTTAGGAAGGCCAGCAGTCAACAACATTGAATTTATCATTTCTGTCAACGTCATATTCTTCCTCTCAGCTACTCCGTTTGATTGAGGAGAGTACGGAGCCGTAATCTCATTGACAATTCCATGTTCCTTACAGAACGATGCGAATTCATGAGACCTGTACTCCCCACCTCGATCACTTCTTATCCTTTTGAGTTGTTGTCCAGTCTGCCGCTCAGTTTCGGCTCTGAACTCCTTGAACTTCTCGAATGCTTCGTCTTTAGCCTTCAGCAAGTAGACGAACGCATACTTTGAGAAGTCGTCGATGAAGGTTATGAAATACTTCATCCCGGCCTTTGTAGAGAACTGTTTGAAGTCACAGATATCTGAGTGTACCAACTCCAGAAGATCTGTACTTCGATTAACCCGAGAAAAGGGTTTCCTTGTGATCTTCGTTTGAGTACAAACTTCACATTTTTCTACCTTACCCCCACACTTGGAGATAAGTCCTAGACTAGACATTCTGTTTATTCGTTTACAATGAACATGTCCTAGCCTATTATGCCACAACTCAAGAGTATAAGCAGAAGGAGTGATTTCATTAATTACATTAATTACATTGGACTGATTTACAAGCTGAATCTTGAACATTCCTTCGGTATAAAAAGCTTTTCCGAAATATGTTCCCTTAATAGACATCACCATCTGGCCAGCATTGATGTCCATTCTGAGGCCTGTATTGCAGAGTAAGCCTCCCGAGATCAGGTTCTTGGCGATAGCAGGTACGTGCTTCACGCCTTGAAGCGTCAGAGATTGCCAGAAGTCAGCTTTAGAATAACCGTCCTGATCCCTAGAACTTCAGCTTGTGCTTGGTTCGCCATCACAACCGCTTCAGAAGTGGGTGTGTAGGTGGTGAACCACTCCTTACTGGAGCAGACATGGCAGGTGGCTCCAGTATCTACCCACCAGTCTGAATCAGATCCTACAGCATCAACCTGTCCAATCATAGCAATTACATCAGTAATCATTGAGACTTTGCTAGGCTCACCTTGCTCTGATTTCTTGGCCGGTGCTGTGCATTCACTTTTGAAATGGCCCAACTGGCCACACTTGAAACAAGGCATCTTTGCCTTAGATTTCTTTGACTTGAAAGAAGTTTCCTTAACATTCAAGTTGTTAGGGTTCTTCTTCTTCTTCTGAAAATCTGCACGCTTTCCTTTTTCCTTTGGTTTCTTTGATGAAACTAAGTTTGCGTTAGCCATCTGCTTGGAAAGCGTGTCAACTTTATGTTGAGCCCTCATCTGGTCTTCAACTAAATTTTCTGCAGGAGATCTTCAAGGGTGATCTCCAGCTTCTTCCTATGCATGTTTGCATAGAACTTACTCCACCCAGCGGGGAGCTTTGAGACAATCCCTCCAACGACAAACTTGTCGGGGAGGGACATAGCCTCGTCTTCCAACTTCTGTTGCAGCTTCAGAAATTCTTTGACCTGCGGCAGCATGGACTTCTCGTCCTCAAAGAGCCATTTGTGATATTTTTCAACCACAAATATTTTGCTCCTGTTCTTGTCTTCTTCGTACAGTTTTTCTAGAGACTCCCATATGTCTCTAGCGATATTCTTCTTAGAATAGGATTCTGCTAGGAAATCCTCCATAGCATTCAGGATAAGCAACCTGCAAATGCTATTTTCCCTTCTCCACTTGGCCTGAAGTTTAGTAGCCGCAGTGATTGCGGCAGCAGACCCAGTATCTGGAACAGTAGGTTCCTCTTCAAACAATACGTGATCAACGTCTCTAAGTTGAAGAGTGAGATACTTCCTCTTCCAGACTTGATAATGTTCTCCATCAAACTTTTCTAATTTGCAAAAGTCAGTATTGAGGAGTGAAGCATTAATATTTTCCATCATAGCAATAAAGCTTTGAGATTGTTATTGCCGAAAACGCCGGGGCACGCTTTTCGATGGAAAATACAGAAACTGAAACAGTTGTAAGGACAACGTTTCAAATGCATTCCTTAAAGAAGGTTTTGCAACAGAGATCCAGAAGGATTCTGCAAATTACGAGATCTAAAAAGATATCGTAATTCACGAATAATCTAAAGAGATTTTCGTGATCGTAGCAAACTGACAGTAGTGCCTTCTAAAAAGAAGATACTGACAGAACTGCTAAAGGCAACAGAAGGGTGACAGGCGAGAGATGGAATTGCTGGGGTGAATAATCACCGTTGCTCAAAGCTTTATTCGCCCTCTGCGAACAGCTTCCAGGAACCAGCAAGGTTGACGGAAAACCTTGGAACACTCCTGCTCTTCTGACTTCGGAAGACGGCGAACTCCTCTGGCAATGGCTCTACTCTTCTCTCTCTGTTTCTGAAGTAACAGAACCCACGCGTACTAAAAAGTACTAGTGTTTGTGTTAAAAAACACGCTCACTACTCTGTTGTGTTAAAGAACACTTAGAGTTTTCTTCTTGGAATTCTGATTTCTACAACACTGAGAGAGAGGAGAGAACCTGCATATATAGCCCACGGGGCGGTTGCCAAGCAGTTGCCTGAACTTCAGGGTAGTGGCTGAACCACTCCTAAACGTGCAACAACTGCTGCAACTGTTCCCGCTCTAATATGCAGCCAGCCATACGCACATACGCACTCTACGCACACTGCGTACGCTGCGCACACTGCGCACGCTGCGTACGCTGCGCGTACTGGGCGTACTGGGCTGCGTAACTGGGCTCGCGTAACGGGAGGATGCTGACGTGCTAAGTGCAAAGTGCGCCGATAAAACGCCACATTACGCCTCATGAGCCCTTGAGCCCGAGTCCGAGCCCGAGTCCTAGCCCGAGTCCGAGTCGCTAAGCTCCTACGGAGCTTAGCTCCATGGAAATAAATTTCCAAGAGCAAAAAGTTTACAGCTTCTTAATTGTTGATTAAGCCTTTATACCATTAATAATTAATCCCACATGGCACACACCCATGTGCACTACATGTGCATCTCCATAAAGAGCAAAGACTCATATATATGGAGATGCACATTCCTTTCTAGCCGATGTGGGACAAAAAACCAAAACTAAAGGCTAAAAACCCAACAATATATATATATATATATATATATATATATATATATATATATATTACTCTTAAGTATTTCAAAATGTTCTTGAATAATAATCATTGGCTTCTTTTTTTACCATTCATATTAATTCAAAATCTTGTGAGAAATTAAATAGTTTTAGGATCTAATTTGTACGGAAAAAAAATAATAACGACTGTTATTTTAAAGAGTATTCGAAGCTTAAAAATGGAGGTCCCAATCTCTCCTATATATTTGTGCGCGTACATATGGTATTGTTTGCTGGCGTGATTCCACTATTGTTCCTTTAGGCTTTGTCTGTCTGGACAATTTTGACTGACCGAGACCTAGCTTGCATGTCAAGTGGAGAAGGTACCAATCTTCTAAAAGAGCACGTGCACCGCGCGGTGCACGCGCGCACGACGGAGGGCGAAACAGTTAGGGTGGGGAGGGCAGAGGAGTAGAGAGGGAAGGTGGGTAGATCAAGCTTCGACACCGGCGGAGGAGGAGTCGATGGCGGCACAGGAGTGGGGGAGGAAGAATGGGGTGTGGCAGTGGCTCTGTGCTCCTCGGCCGCGCTCCTACCAAATAGAATTTTAGCTTCGAGAAACAGTATTAGCCACGATCCTGTCGCACAGATTGCTGAGTACTCTGGACTCTGACCAATGATCACTTCTATCTTATTATTATTATTATTATTAGTTTATGTCTTTATGAGGCTTATGCTTAAGCCGGTTGCCTCCCCTGGTTGCATATTATCATAGGGACAAGCTTCTACTTTTCCACTTTCAAGCAAGCAAAGAAACTTTGTTATTGGAAATTCAATTTTAACTTTTTTTTGTATTTTTTTTTGAAACCTAAAGAAAAGAAGTTTTTTAGTTTCTTAAAACTTGTGTTACGTAGAATTTATATAGTTCCTTACAAAATTTGGAGGAACATGATATTGTGTTCCTTTGGGCTAGTTTTTTTTTTTTTTCCCTCTAAACAAAACATACCTTTCTCTAAAAGTGCGATTCATCATTTATTGCCTACATTTTATTTCGGCATCCTTGTTCTGTGGAGCATCAAGGTGTTCAACAAGGTGTTCCCTGCAGTACTAAATAGAATGAATAGCATATACAATAAGAAAGCTACGTACATAGAATCTGTAACAAATAATCCTTGATATATATACATAGAATCATCAAAAAGCTTGCGGAACAACTTGTCTTTCATAATATTTATTACTTGGAAAATTCTGTTCAACATCTTGCATTATTGTAATTATTATTTTTTGTACACTCCAATCTCCACTTCCCTCTGATATATAAACTGGTATATTGATCACGAATAATGGCCTAACAGTACTCCTGTTCCTTCTAAGGGAAAGGATGCAGCGAATAGAACATAGGATATATATCATTTTCTTCATTTGGTTTCTTTTAGAAACCTTTTACTTGTATATCTTCTCTAAAGTTTTCTAGACCTTTCTGAGTAAAGATATTCACTATTTCATTACCAAATAGCTGGTAAGTGTTCCTTCGGTGGCTAATTTACACATCGTTATGTACATGGTACATATAAGTATCTATGACTGCACATATGTGCGCAAGTGAGTCTACAAACATCACATCTGTGAGTGAGTATTAGTTAGAAACATTCTATCACGATGTATCTTTCCGATCATAAAGGATGCCGCAACAAATGCAGCACGCACACACGATTCAGTTGGAATAATTATTGAATGCTTAAGCCGTCATGTCTTGTTATTAGAGAATAAAGGATTAATCAATATTATATAGAAAACCAAAAGCTAGCTAGCCACAAGGAGATATAAGATGTTAGGGGGGAGAGAGAGAGAACATAAACAGTAGACTAAACTCATTCCAGAGATGCTTTCCATGACAAGTTTAAATCGGAAAAGGTAACACACCAGCTACTAACCTTTTCCACAGACGTTATCTCGACACCAATACCCCCCCCCCCCCCTTTAATCGACATTGAAACCAATGAAGAAAAGGAAAAGGAAAAGGAAAAAAGAAGAAGGAAGTAGCTAGCAAACTAACAGGGGGTGTTGAGGCTTAAGATAGAGAACTAGATCATAGCATGCAGTTTCTCTTATATTAATAAACGTAGCTGAAAGAAAGAAGGAAAAAAGAAGGGCAAAAAAAAGAAGAAGAAGAAGAAAGGACTCCTAACAGTAGCAGTAGTAGTAGCAGCAGCAGTGGTAACAGTGAAGGAGCTGTGAAAACCCTAGCCTGGTCAGTCGGCTAGAAGGGAGTGACCCCCATATTCATATTAGCTGCAGCAGCTGCAGCATAGAAGCTATCCTTGAGAAGAACGTCCTCTCCTCCTTCCTATATAAAACCCAGAAATATTCCCAAGAAGAAAATAATATATATTAGAGCAATAAATCGAATCAAAACCCTAAAAAGAGGAAAACCCATGAAAGAGACCAGTAAGCAGTAAGAAATTCTTTTTATGCATTACCTGCTGGCGGACACTGTTCTTCTTCAGGCCCTGATCGGGCATCAGACCGAAATGAATGTGGGGGAAGTGGGCCCACTGTTAGAAAAAGCGGGGTAAAAGTCAACAAAACTGGAATGCAAACCCTAGCTAGCTAGCTTAGCTTGTTAACACAGAGAGAGAGAGAGAGAGAGAGAGAGAGAGAGAAAAGGGGCCGGAAGGGCTCGCTCACATTTTTCGCAGCGGCGCTAAAGGCCTCTCTGTGAGTAATGTCAGGATTCCCGGCCTTAATGCGTTGGATTTCCTGCAATGCAAAGGTCCATTCTCCAATGTAATTTTTGATGCTAGCTAGCTAGAAGGTAAAACTAAATTGAAGAGAGACAATTTAGAGAGCCGAAATTTGGAGGAGAGGATGGATTTAGGTTCAGTAGTATACTTGATAAATCTGTTATAGGCTGAGGGAACTCTCTGCCTCTTCTCAGGAGCTGCATCCACAAGCACATACATACAGAAAAAGAAAAAAGTATTTACTAGAGGAAAAAAATAGTGTAACTAAAGCAAGTTCAATAGTCTCTCTCATTTTGCAGGGAAATATAAGATATCAAAGAACATGTATCTTTGCTACAAATGGAACTCTCTAATATAGTTTCCCTAGTTTTATGACAAAATCACGCGGTGGATTATATATTTTGTCTGGTGAACAAGGAATTATTCTAGCTACAGCAAAAATCAGTGTGTGCGCGCGAGAGAAAGAGAGGTTTCCTTCGGACCAGAAGACAATTATAATGGTTTCGGCCTAAGTATTATCAGACGTTCACATTGTAACATTAATTTATTTACATTATTGCTGTCAAATATCTTTCATGTTTTTTTTCTTCTTTCAAATAACCACATTCGCTTCTTAGATTCTAGGTATAAAATAAAATGGGAGAAAATAGCAGAGAATTTCACTGAAAATACAATGGTTAATTGTATGCAACGCTCCTCCAATAAATTAACAAACGAACAAAAGTTTATAACTGATCATAATGTCTTTGCCACTTTCTCAAAGATGAAAGTTAAAAAAGAAGAAAATATAGAGGAAAAGCTCACGTCTGTTGACAACTGGGGCTTGAATTCGTGCTTCTTCGACTGCCTTGACAGGAGGCATGAAGTTGGTATTCAGATTTGGTGCATCCATCAGCAAGCTTGGGGGTGGACATGCAATTTCATCCTACCAAGTGGTCACACATAAAATCAAGCTAGGGGACGAAGAACAGAATAGAATATTAAAGAAGAAAGATCAGAGGAGCTTTTCACAGTTATAAGGAAAGAAGAACCCACTTGCTGGTTTAGGTTGTTCTGTAATAGTCGTCGTGCCGACCGAAAGGTTGATGTAAACTTACCAATATATTGTGATGGATAGGAGCAAGAAAGCACTGCCCAAAATGGAGCTGGTTTGTTGCTGGAAGCAGCAGTCCTCTCATGTTGACGGAGAGAAGGTTGGTGCAGTGGCCACATCTCACGGTCACAGTATTGAACAGGCTAGTGCAAGGAACGCTCACCTACAAAGTAACATGAAGATGCATGGAGAAATTAAATTAAAGGAGGAGAAAGAAGAAATAATCAAACCCAAAAGAAAAAGAAAAAAAAAGACACAAATAGTAGATCGTGGAAGGAGATCTACAGTGAATTAAGGAGGAAAGGGATGATGAACACATACGGCGAGGACTGTGTCACAAAAGTTGCAGTGGACGTAGCAGAGCTGCTCTGATGGCGGTGGTGAGAGGTTGTCCAAAGAAAAGGTGGCTGAGGAGGAGGATGAACATGATGCTTAGCTTGCTGCTGGCCGTTTGCCCTAACTACAGAAATCTGATTTGATGGTCCAACGGAAGTTGACCTTCCTTGAGTTTCTATTCGGTTGATTTGATGCCTTTGATTTGATTTGATGTGCTTGGGATTGATTGCAGCAGCTGATTTCCTAACCTTGGATCTGTTGTTCCGATTTGATATTAGCTGCTGGTGGGAGGATAAAGAAAGGAAGAAAGAGACGGTGGAAAGAAGGAAGAGAAAGGAAGGGAGAAAGAGAGTGTGCTAGAAAGACTAGTGTAGTGTAGTGGATGGCTGGCTCAGAAGACCGTGTAGTGTAGGTGTGAGAGTATGAATTCATTAAAGATATAGACCAGACCCAGCCCTCTTTCTCTCTCCCCTTCAAGCATTAGTTGATATTATAGAAAGAAAGAAATAAAAAACAACCAAGATGATAATAATTTTTAAACTTTGAAAAAAAAGAATCTGGATGAATGAGTGATGGGGAATTATTTTTGTTGCTGCTGATGCATGAACGAATGTATGCATTTAAAATATTATCCTTCAGACAGTTAATTTATGAATTAATTTATTCGGGATCGATATAAAAGATGAGCAATGGTGTTCTGCTAATTAACATACGCCTAGGCTAGGGTTCCATGGTACTCAGGTGAAATAATATTAAAAGAAGCGGGCCATGGGGTGGGTGGGGCATGTTTTTGTTTTGGTCAAGAAGACCATATTGTATGCAACGGCACGAGTTTACTGCTGGATCTTTTCAAAATCAAACTTGAGTTCAAATATTTGCATGGATAAAGAGAGATGTGTTGTGCATATATAATATGTAGCATCGGTAGTATCTTTGTGTATCGCGCGGGTGTAGCGGAACGGACGGTGATAACGACCGCTCTTCTGATCTTCTGTGTATCTGAGTCCAGAGGGAAGTCCTCTTGTAGAGTAACAGGGAGAAAAGTTTTTGGTCTGCATTCCCAATGAAAGAGAGAGAAAGAGGGGGGGGGCGGGGAGAGAGAGAAAAAGTGTGAGAGAGAGCAGGGGGCGGCAGAGGTGGGGGAGAGCAGCCAGAAAGAGACGTTTGCATGGTCCTCTTAGCTTTCCCTCACTCACCTGTTGCTTTCATAGTAATGAGAGAGAAGAAAACAGTAAGAGAGAGAAAGATAAGAGAGTACAGTTTTCTCGTTTCCCGGATTCCATCTACTGCCTCCCGGGCAATAGCCAGAGAGAAATTCACCTGTTTGGAATTATATTCCATACACGCAAGTGCAAAACTGTGGATCCAAATATTGTCACTAACACATAATTTGGCATACATGAACTGCTGCTGTAGCCACAATTTGAATATGCAGGCTAGACTGGCTAGTAATTTTTTATTCCAAACAAATTGTAAAAATATAAAAGGAAAAAAAATTATAAATTAGTCACAAAATATTTTTGATAACAAAACCGTATTATATAATAATTATATTACATAACCGATAATAATAGTGTTGAAGTTTTTCTTATGCAAGGTTATAAAGATTGACGTTCCACGTTTAAGAACAAACCAAATTGATATATCAATATATAGCTATGCTTAGTGTTGCGGTATGCACTGTGTGGTGGCCCAAGTGAGTGCTATATGATGTTTTCCTAGGCTGTTTAAGTATAACTCCTTAAGAAAACAATTTTGCTTCTTGTCACTCTCCTGGAAAAATATTCTTAGGAGCTAGCGACTCGGACTCAGACACAAAGTGTCACATTGATGACGCACTTTGCACTTCGCGTGATGCTTGTATGGATATGTTGCGCTCGTGTGCTAGTTTTATGCGCAAACACAGAAGGAAGCACAAATATGGAAAGATTAAGTGAATCAATTATTCATATTCAATTTTGGCTTAATTGTAACTTGATACCCTCAACTATTTCAGTTTTTCAACTTCATACTCTAAACTTTTTTTGGTACAACTTGATATCTTGAAAAAATTTAGACAAAAATACCCCTAATAAAAATTGAAAGCTACCCCTCTTCCCTCTCATAGTCAACCCCCTCCTTCCCTTCCCCCCCCCCCCCCCCGGCGCCGCTCCGCCTCGCCCCATGACACCCATCGCCGCTGCCCCCCTCCCGCCCCGGTGCCCCCAGCGCCCCTCTCCTCCGGCCCCGTGCCCCCAACCCCCTCTATCCACCCTCCGCCCCCCATGTCCCGTCCCGTGCGGTGGTTAGGTGGAGGGAGCTGGTGTGCGGCAGCATGGGGGGAGGGGGGAGGCTAGGAGGTGGGTCGAGGGGGGGGGGGTGTAGTGGGGGCATGAGCATGGGAACGGGGAGGGCATGAGCGTTCCTTAAGTTCTTTCATGAACTTGCTCATTTCTTGGCACGGATCGCCTAGAGGGCGAATCTTGCTTTAAGTAACGGTAATTTTTATCACCCCAACAAGTCATATTTATGGGTTATTTTTCTACTACTTCTTTCTTCTAATTGTAAATGTCTTGTCTCAATTGCAAATGCGTTGAAAGAAGAACGCAATTTGATTCTTGAGATTTTATAGTCAAATATATATAAAGTTATTCCATTGAAATGGAGCAAACTTGTTTGCGTGAATCTCTGACTCTCCACTATAATATCAGGATCAAACAGAGAGTAGACTACAAAGTCTTGCATGAATCTTGGTTCCTGACCTCTGTGATTCGTCTTTGATCTACCTCAAGACTAACAATCCCAAAGCAAGATCTATATAGATGGAGAACAACTGTACAAGTCGCATTGACACAAGTTTTAAGAAACTTGAGAAGTTTGATGGTGATGACTGCAAAATCTGAAAAAGAAATATCAGCCTCAATCTTCAACTCGTAAACGTTGACTACATATTGAGGACATTACTCTTCCGAATACTGTAATGCTCGGAGGATTGCTGAGGACATGGATGATTGAGGACATTACTCTCCAACAGAAGTAGAGGAGATACAATAATCTCTGCATGTTGTTGATTCTGAAGGCCATGGATGATTCAATGGCGAAATCATAGAGTAAGAAGGTCCATGCTAAGGACATATGAGACTTTGAGTACTACAAGTATGACGAGAGTATGTCCAAAATTTATCTCATTGACAAACTCTTCAAAATGTAGTTTGAAGATGAAAAGACGTTGCTTCCACAAGTCATTAAATTACTCAAGTTACAACAAAAACTTGAGGAAGAAGGCATAAAGCAAGATGACATGTTCATGGTAGGAGCCATTGTTTCCAAACTTTCTCTTGGTTGGAACAAATTTGCAACAGACATGGAGCATAAAAAGATAGAGGTCAAACTTGAAAAACTTCTACATTGGTTTCACATTGAAGATGAAACCATGGCTCAAATCAAAGTGGACACTCAGTCCAAACTGTAAACTCCCAGATTTTTTAAAATTTATTATTATTTATTTGGCCTAAATATTGATTTTTGAAATTTTTTAATATATTTTTAAAACAAATATTTATTATTTATATATAGCCTTAGCCATGGTTAAGTTTGGAGATGCTTGTTGACTAGAAATTATGGCATGTCTAGTGTAGTCGTGTGCCATGATAGCATATAGTCATGGTAGAGATGGCCTAGCCATATTCATGTCCCTTGTATGGTAAAAGTTATGTTGTGGCTTAACCCATATTTTTTGCCTTAATTTAATTATTTTTATAAGCTTTGACTTTTTACGAGACTTGGTTGTACCAAACTATGTCACGACCAGCGTCCGGTATAGGGGTACGAGTATGTGACGACGTCCAGCCTACGCCGCAGTATCAGCGGTAGAATGCTGTCTAGGTCTACTATACTAACTTGCAATATATATTATAACCTATCAATATATCTCAACTCCAATCGGAGGACAAATAATAATAATATTCATACTCAATCACAAGACTATAAGGAAGATAAATGGCTCGATAAAGATATAAAGACATGATATGAAATATCTAGTAGAATCTAACATAAACATAGTACAAGTCCAAAGAGAGTTAAGAGTCAACAATCTCAAATACAAGTCTAAAATAACATGCCAAGAGTCAAAAATTGGAGACAAATCCAGTACAAAATCTAGTCTAACTGAGTCGCTACTAAAGCCTCCTCAGCTGGAGCTAAACCCTCCTGGATCGGTGTCATCTGTCCTACTCCTACTACATTCTGTAGGCCGTAGTAGGTAAGATAACTGTAAGCCCCTGAATTTTCCGAATTATTTTTCGAATTTTCTAATGAATTATTTTCAATTCATTTCTATAATAATTTTGATCTTTAAATGCTCTTTACCGTGACTTGGAATTCTAGAGCATCAGGGACGCCAGTCTCTGGAAACTTCCTTCTTGAAGTTTGTAGTAGACGATTATCTTCATATTGATATTTCGTGTCCACTCGAACTTGTTCCTTGTGCTCCATTTGATTCGCACAACTTCGGGTCAATTTAGACCAATTTATTGTCTGCCGTAATTTGTGATTGAATTTCCAACTTAATTTCCGGGCCCGACATCGGTCCAATCCAGTCGACCCAATATATGGCCCTGGCCTGTTTTGAGCCTACTATGCATGCCACTTGCGCGCTATCAAATTGATCTCTCTTGTGCCCCCAATTCATCCATGAATTAATTGGTTTAATTTATAAATTAATTAAATCTTGGCTTCGACTTTGCCCAAACTTGGCCCAACGTCCGATCCAGTTTGGTGTGGGCCCTGTCATGACTGCCATACACCCCACTGATATTTTCTCATTTTTCTCCTACTCAAAATATCTCTCTATATATATAAATATCTCTTTTCTTTCTCTTATATATATATATATTTTTTCTTTCTCTATATTATAGAATATATATATATATATATATATATATATATATATATATAATATATATTATATATATATATATATATATATTTTCTTATATATATATATATATATAGATATATATATATATATATATATATATGTATTATAATATAACTCTCTCACTCTCTTTCCTATAACAAACACACACAACCCAACCCCTCCACCTCACAGCCACCTCACCCCTTGGCCGACCTCCTTTTCCCTCTCCCCTCTTTTCTCTCTCTACCTATCACTATCTCTCTCTTTCTAAATATCATATATATTTATATAATAACTCTCTCTCTCTCTCTCTCTCCAAACAAACACTCACCTCACCCCTACCCTCTCCCATCACAGCAGGAGCACACCCCTCCCCCTATTCCTAGCGAACCCCCCCTCACTACTTTTTCTCTCTCAAATATCTCACTCTCTCTCTACTCTCACACTCTCTCTATATATATAATACACATACATACACCTCCTTCTCCTCTAAAAACACAACAACACCACACCACAGCCTCCACTTCTCCCTGGCCGAGCCCAGCTCCCATGTCGAGCTCCAACCCGAGCTCCTCCCTCTCCTCCAACCCGAGCTCCTCCCTCTCCTTCTCCTTCATTACTATCATCACCACCAAACCATACCATTAACATCACCACCTTCCTCCACCCCCGCGCGACGGCCGCCGGGCCTCCTCCACCACCGGCGACCGCCGGCGCAGCACGTGCGCCAGGCCAGCGCGGCCCTCCCCGCCGCGCTGCAGGCAGGCACATGCAGCAGCAGCGGCGCGCAGTGCGCGCGCGCTGGCCGCCGTCGTGCGCCGCCGCGCCGCCGTACGGCCGCGTGGCCACCCCCTGACGCGCCGCGAACCTCCGACGAGCCACCCCGTGGCCAACGCCACTTCCCCGACGCGTCGAATAGGCTATTCGTGCGTTTTGAACGGAATCCGTCGGCGCGCGCGAGTTTGGAACTCAGAATTCGGCTCCGTCGTAGCAAGTCGTGCATGTTTTTCGGAGATCCGACCGTTGGATCGACGATCTTTTTGCTCCGTCGCAATCTCGGTATAACCATCTTCACTCCTGTCAATTTTGTCCGTTAATTTCGTCGTTTGATACATCAAAACTGGCCACCAAGTTGACGTTTTAATTGAACTATTTTTGGACAGTTTTGCGATGCCAACTTCGCGGGTTCGTATCTTCGTCGTCGCAGTTCCTTTTGCGTGCCACCAGTTACGATGCACAGCTGGTATAAACCCTCTTCCTGCTCCCTTTAGATTTCATTTCAGTTGAGCTTGTTAGGTCGGTCGAATTCGACGCCAAAGTTGGCCGTTCGAATTCTTAGTGTTGCACTTGTAAAATTCTATTTTGAACCCGGAACTCCGAATTCAATTTCTGACACACCAGTAGACTTGGCATCGTTCTGGCATTTTTATATAAAGTTTGCTTGATTTGGAGAACGTGGGTCCTGGCACGCATTTCGGTGCAAAGCGGGTTCCACTTTCTGGGTCAACGGGTCATTTTGAGTTCGGCTCATCGGAATCCAATTTGGATATACCGTTGAGTTGTATCGTCATTCTGGACTCGTTGACATATAATTTGCTGAGTTTTGAGGATATTTGCTCCGGCACGTATTTCCGTGCAAACCGGATACCAAGTGTCCGCGTCAACGTATCATTTGAGATCGGCATCGAAATTCATTTCGGACATACCGTTGGGTTCGTATCATCATTCTGGATTCATGGACATAATTGCTAGGTTTTGTAGACTTCTATCCTGACACGTTTTTCGGTACAACGTGTGTCCAACGACGGACATCATTTTGGTCCGAAATTACCGTTTTGCCCTTGTCCAAATTGAACTTTTGGACAGGCTATCTTAGCTGATTTGACCATTCTGGACACGTTGGTGATATTTATTTTATCATCCGACAACATTTGTAGGTTTTTACCCTATTATTATAATCCTTCTCCTTTTGTGTATTTTGAGTTCGTCGATTCCGGTGATTGCACAATCACTGAAATGAATGAGTTGACCCTGTAGATGTTATAGAGACTAGCCTTGACCCTTTGACCATGGTTGACTGCTTTGACTAAACGTCGAAGTAGAGTCAACATTTGACCTAGGTTAGACTAGTTTTGACCTAGAGTTGACCATAGTTGACCAGTTGACCAAAAGTCAACTGTAAGTCAACCATTGGCCCAGTTTGGCCTAGTTTGACTTGGTTTGACTTATTATGGCCTAGTTTGACGAAGGACTGAGTCTGACTTAGATCGCGTAGCTTATACTATAGAATCAAGCCTAACACTGTTGAACCCTAATTAGTTTATATATCTTATCTTTAGGTCTGTGGCATCACTCTGAGCATCGACCCCATTTGACAGCTCAGGACCGCAGGCGAGTACATTCACTGATAGTTTTCATTGTCTTGATATCTGCTATATCCGATTCAGTCGTAGTATCTTACTTGATTCCAGTCACGATAGTTCACGGACTAGTATATGTTGGATCATGACATGAGATGTTGTTCCTGGATTTTTTGGTATATATGTACATTTTCTGTCTTGTTTCATGTACTTGTATAGACACCGATTCCTGAGAGGGAGTAGCTATCCTCTTAGGGAATCCCGTGTCATGACGTGTCATGTCCAGGTCCATATATATTCGGGATAGGGAATATTTAGGGGTTTGTGATAAGCCTCCCTGTCACTATTTTGCTAGCGCCACCCTCACCTCACGTAGGGTGTAGCAGACACCCCTTGCTGGTTTATCCAGGTTGGCCGCATGACCCTTTCAAGATTTTTCTGTGATTGTCGGGCCAAGTGGATAACCCTACCATGACTCCCTAGCCGATCACATTTCGCTCTAATAATTCAAATCAATTTTACATTTATTGTCGTCTTATATTCCAGTTCAGTTTTACTTTCTGTACTTCTACCATGCTATGATTTCATTTACTCACATGCTCTACATGCCTTACATTGTACCTTGATTGGAGACTAAGTTCTGCTCGAAAGAAAGTTACAACCCCGGTCCTTGTTTGGTTTAAGGGTTGTACTCGGACTTTCGAATGGTTCCCAAGTCTTCATATATCTTTGTGTTGTTCATTATACTGTCTCTTATAGAATTGTCAATTCACATGGAACTGCTGTTAGTGTTTGTACTTGCTCATTTTCCTGACAGGATACCGTTGATAATATTTTAGGAGTTGTATACCATTATGGACTTCATGATGTTGCTAGCTGGGTGGATCTCACTATATTCTATGTGAGTTGCCTGGGAGTTACTTAGTTAGTCTTGTTGTTCCTTCTTTATTTTCTGTCTTATGTTTCTCTAGTAGTTTCTAGTTGTTCTGTGCTTTAGTTATCTTTCTTGTTATCATCCCTAGCTGTTGTGATGTGACTAGAGTATATTTATAGTTATAGGCCTTCTAGTAGTGTATATTTATTGGGTACTAGACAGCGTTCTACCGTCGATACTGCGCGTAGGCTGGGCGTCGTCTACGTATTCGTACCCGTATATCCGGGTGCGGGTCGTGACACGTTTTTAGTGTGGCCCATGCAGGTTCAGTCTTTGCAATTAATGCGAAGTCGTGGTATAACTTGAGCTTTTCTGTACTACTGCGTTTTTCCATAAATAAATTCACTTATTTATTTGTATCTGAGAAAATTAAACTGTAGGAATCTAATCTAGAAG
>JANAVB010013182.1:0-43237 GCA_029216955.1 Iris pallida | reverse complement strand
ATGGTCACACCGACGAATGGTACATTTAGGACGGAGAATGGTACATTTAGAAGCCGATAAAAGCTCGTTCTCTCAAATCTCTTCTTTGTGTAAATTAATCCAAGGAGGACACAATCCCTAAGGACCACTGTGCCCAGGTCTGTAGGCGATGTATACGCCCACCACTGCTGGCGATCTAGATGAGGACACCGACGATGAATGGCACATTTGGACGGAGAATGGTACGTTTAGGAAGGATAATGGTACATTTAGGACGGAGAATGGTATATTTAGGAAGCCGATAAAAACTCGTTCTCTCAAATCTCTTCTTTGTGTAAATTAAATCCAAGGAGGACATAATCCCTAAGGACACATGTGTCTAGTTTATAGGCGATGTAGACGACACCACCACTGCTGGCGATCTAGATAAGGACACCGACGACGAATGGTACATTTAGAACGGAGATAGTACATTTATGAAGGAGAATGGTACATTTAGGACGGAGAATGGTACATTTAGGACGGAGAATGGTACATTAGGAAGCCGATAAAAGTTCGTTCTCTCTCAAATCTCTTCTTTATGTAAATTAAATCCAGGAGGACACAATCCCAAGGACACAGTGTGTCCAGGTCTGTAGGCGATGTAGACGACACCACCACTGTTGGCGATCTAGATGGACACCGACGATGAATGGTACATTTAGGACGGAGAATGGTACATTTAGGACGGAGAATGGTACATTTAGGAAGCCGACAAAAGCTCGTTCTCTCAAATCTCTTCTTTATGTAAATTAAATCCAAGGACACAATCCCTAATTTCAGTTATTGCTTAGCAAGTTGCTTAGTTGTTGTAAAATTGTGGTATTGCTTCTGTGACACTTTCATCTTTAATCTCATGTTTTCTATGAATTGTTCTGTTTGATTTTGATTTAGTAATCTTTCCGTAATTAGTTTTTTTTTGTTTCATCTAACAATTTAATATTTTTGTTATAAAGCTACAAGCCATGGTGGTGGTGGTGGAAGGAGAACGGAGATGAAGAAGGAAAGAAGAAGAAGTTCCGGTTCGCGACGGACTTCGTCGAGTTCCTCAATCAAGCGAATTAATCCTCTTATAGAGTTCCTTAATTGAATTTGATCATGATAACCTTTTGTATTTTTCAAACGGCTAGTAGAATCTTCCTCGAGCCCTCCTCAATCAAACGCTAGTAGATTCTTCCTCGCTCTCCTCAATCAAACGGCTAGTAGATTGTTTGCTAGTCTCGAAATTTATTGACTTTCAATCTTTCTCACTTTTTGTACTTCTCTCTTGCTATATATACAACATTTTCTTGTTTCATAGTACTATTATTCATTGAAATACATAGAATAGTTTTCTGAAATAATAGTTTTCTTGTTCTCAAGATGTCTACTCGTGTGGTGGAAAATAGAAGACGTTAGAGATTGATTGCCAGCTCTCCAAAAAACTTTCATTTCGCGTATGTTGCGCAAGATTGAAGTACATCTGTCGACGATTTCAGCTGATGTTGTAAAGATCAATTCTAAGCTTAGTTCATTAAATTAAACAAATGAATTTATCTCGACGTTTTGAGAAGATTGAAGAATCTTCTTTAAAAAAGGCATTACCTACACCAAAACAAGCAAATTGTCACACAATTTTTTTTAATTAGTAACGGTTATTACCGTGACGATATTGTAATGGTAATAACCGTTACAATAGTAATAAACCGTTACTAAAATATTAATTTTGTAATTTTTAATTTTTATAATTGTTGTGACATTTAAAACCGTGACAAAGAATGTCACAAAATAAAAAAAATGTATCACATGAATTCCACGTGACAGCAATTCAGAGTGTTACCAAGTAAAAAGAACTAAAATTTCCCCTTCCTCCCGCTCTCCTCTACTCGGGGATCGACTGAAAATTTTTTCTTTCCCCTCATTTTTGTCTTTCCCCTCGTTTTCTCAGGAAAGCCCTCTGCCATTTTTGCCTAGATAAGAAGCTAGTGTGTGTCACTACTTTGCTGCTATTTATATACAACCACAAAACCTAATTCTTCAGCACCATTCTTCAAATTCTATGGCAGCCACAATGGCCCTCTCCTTCCCCTCACTGGCCGGGCAGGCGGTGAAGCTCGGTCCATCACCATCTTCTGAGCTCTTCGGCAACGGAAGGATCTCCATGCGCAAGACCGTGTCCAAGAAACCCGTCTCCTCTATCGACAGCCCATGGTACGGCCGGACCGCGTCAAGCACCTAGGACCCTTCTCCGGTGAGGCGCCGTCCTACCTCACCGGTGAGTTCCCCGGCGACTACGGCTGGGACACCGCCGGCCTCAAGGTACGACTACGTCTCTCTCTCTCTCTCTGGAGAGTGAACATGCCCCTCCCCTGACTTTTGGAGAGGGAACCCTGCTAAATTGGGTATTCTTCATCGTTTTTAGTTTGATTAGGGTTTTGAGTCTTCACAATCTCAAGATTTTAGTTTGATTAGGGTTTTGAGTCTTCTTCCCTCATCTTTTGTTTCTCTGATTTTAGGGTTTTGTTGATTGCTGCCACCAGCACGCCTCGATCACGCCTCTTTCTCTCTATATTTGGATTCCGAGGTTTGATTTTGTTGATCTTTATATTTTGGATTTCGAGGTTTGATTTTGAGTCTTCACAATCTCAAGATTTTAGTTAGATTTTTTTGCTATTTCCTGAGAACTTGAAGTTCTGATATTATAACTTTTTTATGACAGTTCAAATTCTAAACATGAAAGATATAATATATAGGCTCATAATCGAGTCCAAACACTTGTGGTGCTTCAGACTTGAAGTCATATTACATTGTTAAATTGTATGTAAATAATTTCTAAGCTACATCATCACTATATCATTATTTCCTCTGTTATATAACAGTATTTCAAAACTAAGCGAGACTGAATGTTGTGCGCTTTCCATCTGTTCATGATGCATCATTCATTGCTGGATTTTATTGCCTTCGTTGAAGTACTTGATGGGAATATTTGTCAAGATGGAGCTGGATTTCATTACCTCTATTGAAGCACTTGAACTTGGAATTAAGTTACGTATATCCTATAGATTAGGCAACTCACACCTTTTACTAGTGGTTAAGACTTACAAATACGTGTCTTGATACATGTTTTATGGACACGAATATGAGAATTAAGTGTCTTGATATTGTGTTGCGTGATATTCGACACGGACATGACAAAGTTAGAGTATCTGTATGGTTTTGGAGTGTATGCTACTTAAGCCTTTAAATGTTCTTGGCTCCCTCTTTTCTTTTCACAAACATAAGATCCATCATCTATCTTCAACTTCAACATCTTTGTTCCAAAATATATTTTTTACATCTAACATCTCCTTTTAGAGAAAGATGGAGAAGGTGAAGGAGAGAGAAATTCGTGTGCATGTTATGGCCAAGTAACATCTGAAGATTGTTCTATTAGAGTGACCTGTGGTCGGGAGGTTATAAACTTGATACACAGCCTTTTGGAAGAAGAAGGGCAATAAATTGGGCAGATAATTGAGATACTTGTTCGTATATGTTGGTTAGATACTTTCTAGGAACACCATTAGGATTCATGGAAGTTGTATTTTTCACCTTCATCCATTGTTTATATAGTTGAGTGTCTACGTTGATAGAAACTCTATGTCTAATATACAATAGTTAGCCTAATTTTATCTGAGATGTACTTGATTCCATTAGGATTCATGGAAGTTGTATTGAGATATTGCTTACTTTTTCTATTTAATAGAAGTTAATTATTGATGATTTGTCTTTAGTAGTAGATTAAGCATGTAGTTAAAGGTTGGATATTTCATTATGTAGTTTCTTTAGTAGAAGAAGGAATAATTAATCGGTCACTTGCACCTTATCTAGATAATGTGTTACAGACTTTCAGCAGAAATGGATGAAGGCATGGATCAACATTGCAACCATTTTATGAACTGCATATATCTTTACAGCGGTTATTGTATATTTCTAAATAATTAATTTTTTGTGTTTGGATATTATCAGTGTGCAGTGAACTACAAGATCGAGTTTTGTTACCCTTTCCTCTATCAAGCATCTTGACTTCCATTGCAACAATCTGATGTGCACCCTCAAACATGTCTTTTCTTTAACTGATTAGACAAAGGAAATAGCTATTTGAATGAGGGATTTGTTCTCTTCCTCTACCTTGACATCAACTATGTGAAGTTGATTGGAGATACTGTTGAATATGTCCATAGTTCAGGTGGTTCTCACTTTCCTTTTCCTACAGGCTAAACAATTGTTGCTTCAGGAAAAGCTTCGTGATTACTCTTTGTCGTGTACAAACTTTCCAACTTCTATAAAGGGCTAGTAATTGTCTCTCGTGTGTCATCTAAACCACAATATCCTTCAAACACAACCTGATAATATATCTTGGTTAGCATGCAAAATTTAGTTCTAGAATATGTTTGATATCCTGAACGATGGATAATTACCACCACCAATGATGTAGAATTTATTGTTTGCATCCTATTTGTTATAGATTTTATTGGTGCCTGATCTTTGGAACTTCAGATAATAGAAAATATCCATCTCATCAATTAAATGTTCCAAAACAAATTTGCCAACATAATGATGAAGGAACATGGAGTTAATTATGTTGATCCCATCTTTTTCTTTTTTTTGGTGAACATTCAGAAGCCCAAACGGCAGGTACCTGCATGTGGAGGAAGATCTAGCCTGCCAGAAAAATCTCAACAAGAATAGGACCTATAAGCCCTGGTGCAGGGCTTAACAGCGCCTCTTTTTTACTTTCATAATCGTAGGATAGAACAGCCGTATGAAATATATTAAAGGAAACTTATGAGTAGCCAATATTCAGAATACACTGGAAATCATTTGAAATGGTTTGAACAAGTACTCAGGTCTTCGGAAGTATAATGTATCATGTACAGGTTGACTGGTGCAGAAGGATGTCGGAAGAAGATTTTGGTAGTAGAAGTTGGTATAGGTCCGTTAAAGTAGTAGAACCACTACAATGATCTGTGTCGGGATAAGTTTTATCCCTTCGCTATAGTTAGGCAAGACGTATACCATTGAATAGTTTGTCTTCATTGAACTAAAATGTCCAGCGACAAATCCTGTTGTGTAGCCTTCATCATTTAGCCCATTTTTATGAGTGTCAGATTCTTATTCTTCGCTCATATGTCTTCACTCATCCATTGGAACTATTTAATGTTGATTAGGTGGTATTGTTGTGGTTTTGTTTGTTGTTAGGTTTTTCATAAGTTGTCTCATTTCTGATTCATTTTCCTATGTCCTTCCACAGTTACAGCCTTGCAAAATCTGAAGAACTCTTTGGGGCTTCCGCTCCGTTTTGGCTGGAACGGTGATCCATGTGTTCCCCAACAACATCCTTGGAGTGGAGTTGACTGTCACTTTGACAGTAGAAGTGGCATATGGGTCATTGATGGACTGTAATTTCTCAACCTTACATTTTTTTCCTTCCAATATACTTTCTTTTAAACTCTAACCTTTTGTATGGTAAGAGCAGTAGTGTAAATTAGCTCTCCTTTGTAGGTTTACATATATGTTGTTTTGTTTGAAAGCTGAAGCCTGTTATATTTAATCTCAACGCTGCCAGAAAAATCTCAACGGCAGGTACCTGCATGTTGATCTCATCTTTTTCTTTACTATATGATGCAGCCTATAGTAAATACATTACCTTCTGCAACAGCTGCATCCACTTCCGGATTGATAGACAGAGCTGCTGTTTTCTATTATGGAAGCATCTGCCGATAAATAAATGGTTGATGTCTTGCAGGTAAATAATAAGAACAAGTTAATGGTATTAACTTGCAAAAAATATGATGGATCATGGTATTTACTTGCAAAATATGTCATTGTAGCATATGGCTGTACCAAAATGCAATCTCACACAGACTTTCCAATTTGTCTCAAGAAGTTTCTCAATAATCTTAAATAAGCATAGCAAAAGTAAGTAGAATTTTGATGATATATAGTAATAAGCATGGAGTTACAGCAGCAAGCATGTGGGCGTACTATGTCCAATTACTACCAAGTTTTTTCAATGCTACTCTTTTCTTCCACAAACATGTGGAGTGTGCAGGCAAGGTCATATATATTAGGCAGTAAAGAGAAGCAGCCCTAAAATACTAAAGCTCTACAGTGTCAATGTGAAAATTGCCTTTTCTACCTGGGTAAAATCTACTAGTTTCCAGGTAATGATCATCCACTCCCAGACTAAGAGCATCTTTAAGCATATATCATCTTTCATTGACAAGTAACATTCCATTTCTACATGCTGCTTAGTCCTTGAAGTTATATTCCATCTAGTTCCTTTTTTTGAAATCATTTAACAGCAATTTGTTATGTTACATTCCATTTGACATTGTCATTTCTCTAACTTCTTGTTGGAGTGCAAAATGTCATCAAAAACAAGGCTACTGGGAAGGTGCTTCCATGCGCATTGGAGAAATATGTAAGTACAAGACTATTTACTATTATTCTCCTGCTTTCATCCATGAAACCATAATAAACATAGTTATTTTCTATATTTTTATTTGGTTGGTCAAATGCAATTTCTTTGGTTGGCTATATGCATCAAATAGCACAAACAGAAACATGTATGCATCTTCAACGTGCATATGTTTATAGATGACAAATGGCATATATTATGGTTTCAGCACATATGTAATATTCTTCTTCTTCGATTTCAGACATACATACCATCAATCTTCTGGAGCAGCTTCTTGACCTTCTTCTTGCAGCCATCATAGTGGATGTTCACTTTCAGCACACATGTCTACAACCAACCAACCAACCAACAACAACAAGAAGAAATCAACAACTACTATAGCAAAATCTAAGCACATCATGAACTTGTCCTTAACAAAAAAAAGAGAGGTGATTATTTGCTAGTAACTCAGTATAAGCATTGACCTGCATCTTTAGGAAGTTGAGATTGTTGTCCCCTTTACTCATCCTCTAACAGGACCACAAAAATAATATTGTGTATATAACACACTCTTGTTCTAAAGAAGATGGTGTTCAGCTTCAACTTGTGAGCCTTCTCTCTCTAGCCTCTAGTCTATGTTGGCAGAAGGTTTAGTAGGCATTAATAAAATGAGGCTCTAGGTCCCGTCCTTCCTTGCTATCACAAGACAGAGCGAGTGAGAGAGAGAAGTGAGTTTTTCTAAGATACTTATTACAGCTCTTCTTTTTATAACGAGTCATAGTATCTCTTTGAGTTTTGAGCATATCTTCGCAGTACAGTCTTTCTGAGAGATATTTAGTAGCACTTTGGTTTTGGTACAGTAATTTGTTACTGCAAAGTAGTACAGCTACAGTGGGCAGATGCAAAATGTCATTTCTCTAACTTCTTGTTGGAGTGCAAAATGTCATCAAAAACAAGGCTACTGGAAGGTGCTTCCATGCGCATTGGAGAAATATGTAAGTACAAGACTATTTACTATTATTCTCCTGCTTTCATCCATAAACCATAATAAACATAGTTATTTTCTATATTTTATTTGGTTGGTCAAATGCAATTTCTTTGGTTGGCTATATATGCATCAAATAGCACAAACAGAAACATGTATGCATCTTCAACGTGCATATGTTTATAGATGAACAAATGGCATATATTATGCTAGTGATAGATGAACAAATGGCATATATTGGCTATAGATGCCGTGTCCGCATCGCCGTGTCCCTACCATGCGTGTCGTATCCAAGTAATAGTGCATTACTGAACATAAGCTAAGTATGTCAGTCGTGAATCTAAGGACCAATGCATCAGTATCTTTTGATTAGTTATCCTAACCTTATGGTCATCAAAGGCCGTAATGGACAATGAATCAGAATGCAAATGGATGTGGAGCATACAATTCGAGATGTTGCAGCATCGATCTTTCAATTAAATCAAGTTGAGTCATTTACTTGCAAATCAACTAAATCTTTGAAAGAGATCAAAGAGAATGCATTCATTCAAGCGTAATGAATGAAACCATGAGAGTTGCAGACATCTAGTGAACTCTGCCTCTGTGTGATTTTCTTACATTATCATTGATGCTTCCCAGGAAGTGTACTGCTCTACTCATGCTAGTAAGTATTCTGCTTACTTGTGAAAAGTAGGTGTTTGTTTAAATGTCTTGATAACTGTTTGTTGATTGCCTATGGGGAGGTTTTATTATGTTATGAGTCACAGCCTGGTTTATGAGCTCTTACCAGCAGATAGGTATATAACAACCAAATATATTCAAAAAAAGCTGGAACCATATCCCCCTATGGTTCCAGCTTTTTTTGAATATATTTGGGTGTTATATACCTATCTTTCATAAAAAAAAGGATAGTAATGAACTCCCTTGTCATATGTAATGCAGATCCAATTCGCATTCTGTCAAAATGCTAAAAATAGGATTGCTGATGACTTTGTTTCTTGCTTAATGAACGTATTGACTTTTTAGCATAGTGTCATTTTATGTGCAGCGATTCTTATGGTGTGCATCACAAAAGTAGCAAAGTCATCTCTTGAGGCGGCGTTGGCTGAGAACCCAGAAGGGGAGGGTATACTGGTCTCACCTCAATTGCCGATTGTGTCGGGTCCTCCCTTAGACCTACACCAGCCTCTTGTTATCAAGATTGATGCTTCAAGTGACGATCACGATAAGTAAAAGAGCTCAGGTTGTATGTAAATTCTTTCCTCTACTATTCCTTCCATATTATTTGGTACATATCAGTTAGTTCAAACTTCTCCTCCAGAACTTTCCTTCTTTTCTGTAAACACAGAACAGTGCAACATTCAAGATTTACTTGGATAAAATATCAATTTCAGTACAATATTAACCTCTGAATTCTTTCTTTTGTGCCTACTGAAGTAAAATTTGCTTGTTTCCGATGTGGCTCGGTAATATTACCTAAACGAGCACCTCAAAGCTTTTTGGTGTATATAGTAAGCTACTTAGACATCTAATCCAACATGCGACTTATGAAAGAGTTTTCTTGATGAAGTTGCCTCTTTTGGTTACTTGTAGGGAAAATGAAGTTGACAACTTACAAGATCAAGAAAAGATGTTAATGGAGCAAAACCATGCCAAGAGGATGGAAGTTCAGAAACTAGAGAATGAGCATGATATTCTAAGAGCAGCTGAAGACATGGCATTTGATGATCACTATACCATGGAATGTTTTCTTATTAAATATTAATGTATGGATGCTATTGAACATCCTGTGGTTTAGTTGCTTATTAATAAAATATTATGTGGTTTAATTACTAATTTGAATGGTTGAATTGTTATTCGAAATTATGTGGTTTGTTTCTAGTTTGGAATGGTTGAATTGTTATTGCAAATTATGTGGTTTAGTTACTTGCTCGGAATTGTTATTGAAAATTTTGTGGTTTAGTTATTGGTTTGGAATGGTTGAATTATTATGAAAGTGAAATATTATGAAATTGGATATGTGTTGTTTATTGTTTTGTTACCAGTTGAATGTAGTTTTTTTTTAATTTAAATAGTCAAATTGTAATGGCTATAACTGTGACAATTAGTAGAGAATAGTAACAAAAAAAATAATGTAGTCACAGTAAAAACTGTGACAAAACAAACTAACTACCACATTAATAACTGTGACAAATGGAATATTGGTCACGGTTACAACCGTCACATAAATGGACTTCTCTAACGGTTATAACCGTTACCACCAAAAATATTTGTCACGGTTATAACCGTGACCAAAAAAAAATATTTGTCACGGTTATAACCGTTACCAAAACAAATATTTGTCACGGTTATTACCGTGACTAAATATTAACCACGCCCCACTAGTAACGGTTATTACCGTGACGAAAAATAATTGTAACGGTAATAACCGTGGGTAATCGCCTATTATGGTGTAGTGCATCTTCATCTGGAGCATTTAATAATGTGAAGGTGGTTTCCGTTGAATCTTCTTCCGATGAGGAGGACGTGGAGCTACAGTCTCGTAGTAAAGCATTGGACCGAATGCTCGCATTGTCCCCTACAGAAGAAACTGACTTTAGCAGTTCTTCTAAAGAATGCATAGAAATTTACATCCGGTCACACCATCGAAAAGTTTAACAAGGGGTTCAACCTCGAAGCCTAGCAATTGTACTAGTGGTTCTTCGAGTTATTACGACTATATTTTTGTCGATGATAGACCTGACGAGTAAGTAATATGAGTTTTGATTTAATTCCAACAGTTTTTTTCTCCTAATTTATTCGTTTCTTTTCTTAGAGAAATAATATCATCTTGCAACAAAAACTATGTGTCTCGGTTTGAGATGAAGACCTTAGCTCCTTTAACGAAAATTAGCAATGGGGTATGTATAGAGAGTATATTTCTTCTTAGATGCCATCTATGTTTACTTCGATTCCATCGCTGACATTTTTAATAATTTATTCAGATTGTAGGCATTGTCTCTGCTCTTCTCACCGCGGAGGAACGGAAAAGAACCTCCAATAAAGCTAATGTATGGTTTTTACCAATAAGGATATCGGTGAGTGAGCATTTTATTCTTCAATGCATATGCATTAACAATTTTCTCGTTTGTTTGTCCTTCGTAATGTATTAATTGATGTGTATGTAGAAAGAAACGTTACCTCCATCCGACAAAAAGCTTCATCAAATATGGAAGAAGTACAAATATTTTCAGGATTACATGGAATCTTTAAGCACTTGCAACGAGGTATTAATGTATTTTTGTTTAAATATTAATCCTAATTTTCTGAAAATATACAAATTTGTTTTACCTAATTAATCCTGATTCAGATATACATACCCATTCATTTGGACGGACACTATACTCTTGCAAGAGTTCTGGTTAAAAAAAGGACTATTGAAATTTGGGACTCACTTGCATCTAAAGATGATCCGATTCAAAACAAAACAGTCATAAAAGAAATAGTAAGCTCATATTCATCAATTTTTATGAATTGGGTACAAGATACGCGGTATACTAATACATATTGTATTCTGGTAATTGTAGCTTTCAAATTTAGATCTCTTTCTCGAAGAAGAGATTTTGAAGTTGAGAGATGCTAGGTTCAGCTTTTCTACTTTTACAATAAAACGTCCTTCTTATGTTCCCCGCTAAGGCAATTCTGTTGACTGTGGAATTTTTGTAATTGCATTCATGAAAGACCGATGTAGTCTAGACTACCGTTCTCTCGATGTAAGTCTGAAAATATGTCGTCAAAAACTTACACTTTTAGAGCAATATTTTTGATGTTATGTTTGTTATATGCAGTTTGTTGTGGGAATGGAAAGACGCAAAGCTGCTGAATGGATTACAACTTCAGAGCACAATGAAGAGCTAAAGAAGTCCAATCTGAAATGATTGAATATGGAAGACGATGATTTTTTTTCTTCTTCTTTTATATCTAATGTATGGAAACCCCTAATGTATTATGTTCATTTATTTTGTTGAGTTGTAATGACATTTTTGCCAAACGGCTTCGATTCTTTTTGATTAAGCAGAATCATTTTTGCCCTTCAAATTAATATAATTAAGCAGAAATGAGTCTTTTGCCCTTCCATCGAATGACATTTTTGCCCTTCTAATTAATTCAAAACACCCCCGAACCCTTTTATTACAAAAAAAAAAACCGTTTCGATTCTTCCTCTTCTTTCATACTCCACTCTGTACTCAAACCTAGGTCATTCTCCTCCAAAATCTTCAAACCTTCCTCCCATTCGCAATCTTCACACCATGTCGGCATCAGCGGCAGAATCATCACCGATAGCATCACCAATTAGATAAGATGCACCAGTTACAGAAAATCTAAAAGCGATAGACGGAGAACAATCGAAACCCTATTCTAAGAAAGTTCAGCAAAAGAAAAAGAAAAAAGTTGCTAAACAAAAAGAAGTACAAACAGAAGGTATAACTTTGATTTTATGTTCGCAAATTCTGTATATATTACAAGAAAATGGCATTCTCCGTCATAAAACGCATTTGAATGTTAAATTCTATTCGCCGCTTAATTTGGAACGGAGAATGGAATTCTCCGTCTAACTTGAAACGAAGAATAACATTCCCAGTGTTAAAACATATTAGAATGTTCATTCTCCATTTTATTTTAAAACGGAGAATGACACTCTCCGTGTCATTTGAAACGGAGAATGACATTCTCCGTGTTAGATTACACGGAGAATGTCGTTCCCAGTGTTAAAATCCATAAGAATGGCCATTCTCCGACCTAATTTTTTGTTTTTTTTTGTTTTGTAGAAAAAAAATCTGTCAGGAATAAGGATTCAAGAATTTTCTGTTAAAACGGAGAATGACACTCTCCGTCTCTGCTTCTTCAATAGAGTTGAACTGTAGGCCAACAATATCTTCTTCTAAGAGATGTTTTGGATCTTTGTTAATGTTGGCAGACTTTAATATTTTTTTCATCGTCGCTGCATCGAAATCCAATGGAGGTTCACCGTCGTCCCTAAGAACATAATAAAACAAAATAAACATGAGAAATAAATGTAAAAATATAATGCATTTCTTAAATCCATTAGAAAGGGTGATGCGAAATAACATTTTGTTGTTTGCGTTGATGTCTTCGTCGTCGTTATGATACATTCTTCCATTGTTTTCTTCATATTGTTCTTTACTGTCTCCTAAGTTAACATCTTCCAAACTTTGCTCATCATCCAAATCATCTGACAGTCCTCTTGAAAGGAAGCTTTCTTCATCGACTAAATCTTCCACACGACGATCAGTTTCTCCATGTGACGTCGACATTGAAGAAAATAGAGTGTGTTAGAAACCAGCAGAAGAAACGAAGGACAAGAAACAATACAAGAAGAAAGAGTACTGCCATATTCGTACCTCCAAATTGTCCCTCTAATATATAGCCCTCCCATCTGATGTGGCATGTTAAATAATAGTGTGTGTCATCTGACATGACTGATGACATGGCAAATTTTAATCCAAAAAGTTAACTACCCAATTTTCTCCATAATAATTTAACGTTAATATCAATGTTAATTTAATGTTAATATTAATTTATGTTAATATTAATATTAATGTTAATTTTAATTTTAATATTAATTTAATATTACTGTTAATGTTAACGATAATATTAATATTAATGTTAATGTTAATGTTAACATTAACTTTAATGTTAATTTTTATTTTTAGTTTTATTTTCAAAAAAAAATTTCCACGTCAGCTGCCAGATCAACATATCACGTCAGCTGCCACGTAAGGATGGACAGTTTGAAAGTACAATTTGGAAGTACAAAAAGCATTATTCAGGAAGAAACAACTTCCAGCAAGGCAACAACACAACCTTTTCGTCTTCCTTGTAACTCCGTCACGTGGCCCTCTTTGATGGCTCATGAAAAATCTTGACTGATTCTAGGAGCAAGCATAATTTTAAGGAAACAACTTCCAACAACACAACTTTCTCGTCTTCTGGGTACATGTATTATTAAATTGTGTAGCTAATAACGCATGAGGAAGCATGCAACAGTATTCTCCACGTGGCCCTCTTCTGTAGGATAACGCATGCAGCAGCATTTAATGCTACGAAACCCTATTGTCTTGTTATGTGTTGTGTATCCTATGTGGCATGAGGCAGAAGACAATATCTTGCATAGGCGACTATATTCACAAATGACAATAAGTTTAAAAAGTCATCTCCAATGCAAAAAAGTATTGAGAAGATAATACAAAGTAATTTTTTACAACTTCCAAGACAACTTTTACTCTTCTAATGATATGGTATCAATGTTTATTATTAAATTGTGTAGGATAACGCATGCAGAGCATTTAATGCTACGGGATCTGTTGTGTAAGGAACACAACCTGTGAGAGAGAACCTGAGAGAGAGAGAGAGAAAGAGAGAGTGTAGGAGATGGGATAAAGAGGAAGGATAGAGCTCGACTAGATTTTAAACTTAAAATTCAATTTTTGGTTATCATTACTAATAACTAGTTCGCACGTACGAGTTTAGACGAATACTAACTGAGCCCCGAGCAACGTGACATCAGCTAGCTAGGTTTCTAATACCGTGGCATTCCTGTTAATTTAAAATTTACAATATTATTGAAACTAATATTAATACTAAAATTTAAAATAGTTTTTGATTTAACATTTACTTCAAACTAGTTAAAGTTAAAATTGCATTCTTTTTTATTTAAAATGTAATTGGAACTACAATTAATATTAACATTCGCTTGTCCCGTAGTTTAAGTCGTATTTCACTGCTTCTTGCTTAAGTCTATGCACCCAAAGAATTTGATTGTTCAAGTCGAACGCGTGCACAGCACGTTCCCTCGATGCAAGGCTTGACGTAGCCCTTGCTTGTCAAGTCGTTGCACGAACACATTAGAAAAAAGTTTTGTTGGGCTATCAAAGTATAGCAAGCACCGTCCCGTGTCACGTGCATTTGTTAAGCAGTGAAAGGGTGTGAAGGCCACTGGTAATGTCAAGCCATCACGGACTATAGCTGGGTTTGACGACGACCCTTTTTGCGGCGGGCCGAATCGGTCCCTTGGCCTAGGAATGGATTGGTTGAAGGAGCAATACACAAGAATAGACTGCCATATTGGCAGAATTATTTTTGGTATTCCCGATGAGGCAGAGTTTTCATTTTCCGGTGAGGCAGAGTTTTCACCATCGACTTGATTCCAGGGACGGCACCAGGATCGGAGAGAGTCTACAAGATGGCACCTTCAAAGTTGGAAATCTTGTACAAGATGATTGAAGAACTCAGAACCAAAGGATTCATTCGTGCTAGTGGATCGCCTTGGGGAGCACCGATGCTTCTTGTGAAGAAGAAGGATGGTACGTCAAGATTATGTGTTGATTATCATACATTGATGACTTATTTGATCAGCTCAAGAAAGCAGCTGTATTCTCAAATATTGACTTACGATCATGAGGGTACCATCAGATCAGAGTCAGAGAGCAAGTCATCCCGAAGACATCATTCAGATCGAGGTATGGACATTGGGATTTCCTTGTTATGCCATTTGGAGCGACCAGTGTGACAGTCGTATTATGGACCCCATGAATCATATTCATAGACAACATCTTAGTCTATAGCTGTAGTGTCCCGTCCCTACATCGTGTCCCGTACTCCATCCACGGGGTACGCGAGAAAGGAACACTGTCGCTATCGATTCGGTCGGGACCGATAGGTCGGGATAGATTGACTTGATCGAACGGGAACGGTTGAATTAAGATCCATTCTCTCGTCTGAAAAAAACTCAAGGTGAGTGGCTGACCCTTCTCTTCTCGACCTCCTTCCTAGGTAAATCGATAATGTTGTTGCGAATGAAAGGATAAATGCAAGGGCACAAACACGGGAAAGGGATTGAGTTTTCAAAGATAATGTAGTCTATGTCTTAATAACTAAAAGGAAAATATATCTTCGCACGGTTATGGACAACTTGTCGACAAGGCGGTAGTTTCCTCGAGCAGCAACCCGGGGCCACGGGACCGTTTCGGCCTAGGAGGAAACAGGGTATAGTCGTGCATAAGGTTTCAGTACATGTTAAGCGGGGACTTGCATCGGAGCTAGCTACTTGCGTTGAAAGGACCCCGATTAACAAAGCTATACGTCCAGGATAGCTTATGATGCCAGTGACGTCGAAGAGGGACGAGGCGAAGGAGGTCAGCCACTCGTCTTAGACTTGCTTCAAGCAAGCGACTGGTTGGCTGCGCTGACGTCGCCTACGCAATCACCTGCAACTCGCTGAATATGGGACTTGGTTCCAGAGAAGCCATTCCATAACGTGGAATGGATCTTAATTCAACCGTTCCCGTTTGATCGACCCGTCCGATTCCGACCTATCGGTCCCAACCGAATCGGTAGCGACATTGTTCCTTTCTCGGGCACCTTGTCACGACCCGCACCCGAAGTAAGGGCATGAGTGCGTGACAGCGTCCCAGCCTACACCGCAGAAACGACGTAGAACGCTGTCTAGTTCTACTATCTAACAACAGTTATAATATCAAAACCTGTCGAGAACGGTCAACTCCGAATTGAGGACAAGCAATGACAATATAATATACTCAATAAGCTATGATATCGTTGCGACCGTCCAGTGTTGATATTTATGTATGGTATTTATGGTGCACATCATCTTAATTCAACCGAGTAGTTCAAAAGAGGGAATTATGTATGGTATTTATGGTGCACATTATTAGGACAGGTTGTGACCATCCAGTGTTGTGAAAGCTATGATATCAGTAAGTTTGGGATCCTTCGGATATTGGGCTAGCAACCCGTATCGAAGCGATCATAGTCTTACACATAAGGATGCCAAAGATGCATTACGGTGCGAAACATCGTGACCTTCATATAGATAGGGTCGGTGGACTGAGATTAGTGCTGGGTACAGGCGCAGGGCCTGCCACCCTTATGCATATGTTTAAGTTTACGATTGGTTGGTTGAGTGAAATGATATGATTTCTTATGTAAAGTTTTAACCTTGCAGGCTAGGCAAAATGGGACATAGATGAGCACGATCACTATGTTTATGTTAAGATTATGTCTAACTGTATCTGCCGTAGGGACACGGTCGTGGACAAGTTCAGGATATGTTCGGCTCGAGGCGGGGCTCGGCTTGGACGTGCCGAGACATGGAGTCCTTAGCGTTTAAGAGGAGCTACCGCATTGGCGTTCGGACTTACGACATGGAGATGTTCAGCCGAAGACTACTTGTTGGCTATAAAGAGTCATAATGTATGGAACAATGTACTCCTTTGTGAGCTAGAGAGATCATGAGCGTTATAGCCAATTGGCATGTTAAGTTGGGCTATTCAAAGCCATTATAACCTTCAGTTCATTATCAATAAAAGGGATTCTTGTTGTATACTACATTTTCCTTCCGCTGCTTATGTTATCAATTTGAGCTATAAACACTATTGTGAATCTGTTATCTTGCCTTGCACGAGTGCAACTCCAGGCTCGTGCGGCATCACGCCCCAGCGAGGACGATGATTCGGGTGAAAACTTGATAATGATGAAGACGGTAACTCGGTCGACAATCGTAAGTATCGTGGTATGATTGGGAAAATTTAACAGTAGCATTAATATTAAATCTACATTGGCTTTTCTGTTAATTTAAAATTTATAATATAATTAAAACTAATATTACGAAAATGCTATTTGCTCCCAAAAAATTTGGGTGATACCATCTTCCATTATGTGGCATATGACATGGTTGCTAACATGACAGCTGACATGGCAAAATTTAACAATAAAATTAATATTAAAATTACATTAATAGTAAATAAATAATTTAATATTAAATTAATATTAATTAATTAATATTAACATTAACATTAATATTAATATTAACATTAACATTAACATTAGCATTAGCATTAACATTAACATTAATATTAATATTAATATTGACATTAACATTAACATTAACATTAAAAAAATTTGGGTAATTAATTTTTGGGGTTAAAATTTACTATGTCAGCTGTTATGTCATCTGCCATGTCAGATGCCACATAATGGGAGATGGCATCAACCAAATATGTTGGAAGCCCAAACAACTAATTGCTAATATTAATACAGTAGCATTACCGTTATTTCCCAATAGATTCGTGCCTTGTTCGGTCACACCCCTCCACGAGCGGGTTACACCCCCTAAACGAGGGGTTAAATAGCCTTTTCCAAAGAAGAGAACCCATCCGACTAGAGAGAAACAAAGGAGAGAAGAAAAAGAACAGTCGCAATGGAGGGGAGCAAGAGCAAGATCAACTGTAGCGGATGGGCCGTCATCCCTACCGAGATTCTCTCGATGATACTGGTACTGTCGGGGATGCCGGCGGACGAAGTAATGTGCAACGTGGCCCCAGTTTGCCGTTCGTGGTGGAAGGCGCTCAACGGTCCCTTAGACTATTGGTCTAACGTCGACTTGGTACAGTGGTGCCGGAGGACCCAGCAAACCGCTGAGATTAGTTTGACCGTAATGAAGCTCGTGGCTCGCAGTGGGGGATATATAGGGTCCTTCTCCGCGTACAAGCTCGACGAAGCAACCTTCTGCTTTGCATGTTTAAGGCCAGTACAAAATTTATTTGGTCTTATTCTAATACTTTATTTTTTCTATTACAAAATTTTACGTATACTTTTGTTAATTTCTATTAATGTTTTTCTATTTTATAATACAGTGGGAAATTTCTAAGGGTGCTGCGCATTCCGAAGTGCGACGTGAGTGATAAAACTTTCGTGAGACACTTAGAGTTTCTTCCGGTGCTGGAAGAACTCGACATTAGCTACTGCCTCTATATCATGTCGACTGGAATATTTTTTGCCGAAAAGTATTACCACCGTCTGGTCAAGCTGAGTAGGAACATGCCCCCTCTAAATTTCATGCTCAGGAACAGATTCGTGCCGGACACGGAAAACGAGACGGAGGAAAAGGCCGTGGCTGATTCGATGCCGCGTCTCGAGCACCTACATATGGGATTCGGCATGTTCAATGGAGACACGCTGCAATCTATCATATGCAACTGCAAGGGTCTTCGCGTCCTCGACATGCGTGGGTGCTTCAACGTACACTTTGACGACGAACTCTGGAAAATTTGTTATTCAATACGGACGTTTAAAAAACCCTTTGATGATGTAATTCCAGTCCCAGGGGAACCTGGATACGAGATGTATAATGATTTAGATATCATTAATCATTCCTGGGGTGAATGGTGAAAACATTAGCATGCATGCATGCATTTATTTATATTTTTCACTAGTCTACATACAAGATATTTTTTATGAGTTCGATTCTCCATTTTGACAAAATTTTACTTTTGTCAATAATTTTTTACATGATTAACTTTTTTATAAATAAAATGGACTGTGATATAATGACGCCTAAGACGGCTCACTTCTGAGATTTTGACATTTCCCAACACAGATTTTACCATTAATACAACATCTTAGTGTAATCATATCTAAGAGATTTCGACATTTCCCAACACATATTTTACCTTATTCAAAATAAATTTGGCGGTGCAAATTCCACTCATATTAGTGGTATCATTGCCATTCACCATAATTAATGGTGATCGATACGAAAACATTGGTTTCTTTTTCACAACCCTTTAAAATCTATTTATACAGCCAAACAGCCAAACTAATTCATCTTAACCAGCCTTCAAAACCAATTTATATAGATTCAAAACAAAACTAAACAGCCAAACTATTTAAAATTCACAACCCTACAGAACAGTCTCAAATGTACCATTCTCCGTCCTAAATGTACCATTCTCCGTCTTATATGTACCATTCTCCGTCCTACATGTATCATTCTCCATCCTACCTCCGTCCTAAATGTACCATTCTCCGTCCTATATGTACCATTCTCCGTCCTACATGTATCATTTTCTGTCCTACATTTACCATTCTCCGTCCTAAATGTACCATTCGTCGTCCTAAATGTACCATTCTTCGTCCTAAATGTACCATTCTCCGTGTTAGAGGAACGGAGAATGGCCATTAACAGTCCCAAAAATTGTTCCATACTAAGTTAAAAGTATATAATAGCACCCAAAAAATGTTAACAATAGAAAAATTCTACAGAACCCAAACACAAGACTCGAATCTAGGCCTTCCATGTAAAAGCCAAACAGCACAACCAACTAAGCTTGGAATAAGACATCAATAATGCTAAGTCTACTACCAAATGCTTACAATACTCTTACAATCTTTACCCATTGCTGACATATGGGCCATGGCCCACATGTCAGCAATGGGTGAAGGTTGTAAGAGTGTTGTAAGTATTTGGTTGTAACTGTAGCATTATATCCCCAACTTCCAATAAGGAATAAGAAATTGAATATCCCCAACTTCCAATAAGGAATAAGAAGAGTCGGTTAGGAACGTGTATATATATACATAAGGGTCCCCATTCATCTGAGTAGGTTGCACATTTAACATGGCTCCAAAAAGATCATCTGGTTGGGAACCATTGCCGGAGTCTTCTTCCAGTCGTCGTCGAGCCTCTCCATATGGAGCACCCTCTGTGCCGCCTCCGGCCCATGACTGGCTGGCAGCGGTTGCGAACTTCCTGACCTCCTGCGGGTTGTCACTGGAGGTCATCGCTCGACCTCTTCATCCGGCGCCCAACTTTGACCTGTTGTCGATCACTCCGGAGGAATGGGATTCTCTGGAGAAAAGGGAAGCATTTTGCCGCCTGTGCCATAGGGCGGGTGTGCGCACCCTGCAGGACTTTGCGGAGATCCTCCGCGAGGCCAGTGAGGGGTAGACCTCTTATTTTTCTAATTTTTTTGTTTTTTACAATTTTTTGTCCTCCTCTTGTATACTTCACCGGAGAATGTTCCGGCGAAGTATGGTACAATCAATTTTTTGTCCTCCTCTTGTATACTTCACTCAATTTGGTTTCGGCTACAATCAAACTTTTACAACCTTCTTACAACTTACACCCATTTGCTAACTATAGCATTGTTCTTTATATATTTTTCAATTAACAAATCTTGTTACGTCAAATCCATATAGCAGCGACGATATCCCCATCAATGACTTGTTACGTCATAGAATTGATTATGCGGCCAGCGTCAATCTTGCCGTCAAATCCATCTTAAATATGATTATAAAGTAAAATAGAGGACAACTTTGAGTGTTTCAATTTTACTCTTTTCAAGTACATAGTCTTCTTATTTTCAAAAATTTAATCAAATATTCGAAAAATGAAAATATTGAGATTAAACTTCACATTCTTAAATATGTTGTCAATTTTTTTTAAATAAACATGTTTCCACCACATTTTTTCTGCCAAATTTTTCAATAATTTATACGGAACACGTAGATATATACTAGTAATAATAGTAATAAATTTAATTTTAGAAAGTAGTTTTAAAATTAGGGTCTCAAAATCCCAAAGGTTTATGTAGTGATTTCACATAGATATATACTAGTAATAATAGTAATAAATTTAATTTTGGAAAGTAGTTTTTTAAATTTAATAGTAATAAATTCGACCGTCTTATACTAGTAATAATAGTAATAAATTTAATTTAAGACTCAAAACTATTCTAATTTTTTCCACTTCCCAAGGTCATATAAGATGGTCGAATTTTTCCTCTTCTTCTCTCAAACCCTCTTCCTTCTCCTAAACCCTCTCCCAAACCCTCTTCTAATCAAAATGTCGCTGAAGAAACAACGACTGTCGCCGAAGGGAAGAATCCACAAAGGAATGCGATACAGGCCCAAGGGCAGAACTTACAAGGCGACGAAAACCAAGATTATGGTCGCTAGGCAGAGGCCGAAAGGGCAGCGGCGGAAGCAGCGGTGGCGGTAGCGACGATGAAAGCGGAGGCGGGAGCCAAGCCACGTGCAAAAAAGGCTAAAAAACAAACTCATTGCTCGACAAAGACCGAAAATCTATCTTCGATACAGAGTCGTCGGAAGACTCAACTTATGAAGATCGAAGGCGTACTCAAGCGCTAAGGTGGCAACGAATACAGAGTCATCAGCGTACTCTGAATTTTGAATCCTTATCAGAAGAGAAAATGAAATGGAAGAGCAATCATCAATAAGTCCCAGGCTGGAGAGGAGGTAAAAAAATTTAAAGACTCTAAATCTAAGAAGATTTACATTAAATATTTCAAGAAAAAGGCTGTTATGCCTGAAAGATCAATTAAGATGGATGATGTCGAAGACGAAGCTTTCCTGGATATATTGAAATTCTATCAACTGGAAAACTGAACAAATCCTGTCTTGAGAAAATCTCTCAAACAATAGTAAGAGAATTTTACTCAAATTTTCCGGCTGAAATTAAAGAAAAAGAAGAGGATCACAACTGGTGTTTCTGAGAGGGAAACTGATTAGGGTAAATGCTGCTGTAATCAACGAATTTTATGGATTTGATCCAGTTCCTGAGTTTGATATGAAAGATATTGATATGTTTCCATGACGGATGTAATTCATGAGATTACAGGTGTTTCAATGGGTGCCAAGACCCCTCAAAATGTATACAAAGATCAATTAAAACTTTGTATAAATTGTTGCATGCCTACGTATCTCAAACACTCAACCCTACTGGACATGAGTTTTCCATCCATCTCGAGAGAGTAAAATTTCTTTATTATATGGGGAAGAAAAAAAGGATGGATATAGGTTCCTACATGTTCAGTAGAATGATGCATCTCGTGGGAAAACAAACTGCAACGACAGCTCTCCCTTTCGGAGGATTTGTATGCTCGATGGCTAATAAACATTCTGTCCCAAGCTTAGCAGGGGATTTTATATTAAAAACAAAGGCCCCATGAGAAAACTAACCTTCACTCGAATGTTTGGAAAACGGACAGCAGCTGCAAGCAAACCATCAACATCTGGAAAAACTATCACCTTATGGAATCAAAAACACTAAGGACAGGTTGATGATCTATACAATTTTGTTGCTGCAAACTTTGAGAATGTCTTCAAAAGATGAAGACTATATCCGACAACCAGAAAATTGATTCTGGATAAGATTAACCAGATAGAGGTTGAATTTGCTGATCAAGAATAAGATTTTCCTTCCCTCGTGAAGAAGGTAAATGGGGCTAGCCCAAACTCTTATGTAAAATACACACTGTGCCACATTGACACTTTAATGCTAGCCATCACTTTGATACTTCTATTTATGTTTCTGGATGTCATTTCTACATATACAGTGAGTCCATACTGACTATAATTTTTCTTAATCCGTCCCTTAAGGTGTAGGTGAAGGATATTTTGAGAAAGAAGAAGAAGAACAAAAAAACAAGAAGAAGAAGATGGAGATGGCTATGAAGATTCATCTTTTGAGTTTTGAATCTTTTATTTCAATTTGGAAGTAATATTTGACTTGTAATATGGTTCTGAATATTTGTTGGTCATGGCGGTCAAACTAAATTTTGTGTTTGAAATATTGTAAGACTAAAATTTTCGCTTGTACTAAGTGCATAGTTCGTAATTTGTTTTGAAAATGTAATATGGTCTTAAATTTAGAGTAGGTCTGATATTTATTTGGATTATTGTATTGTGAATTATGCAGGTTCTATGTTGAATTACTAACGTGGATTGGGCAGATTACTGTAACGTGAATTATGCAGTTTATTGGACTTGGAATGAAGTATACTTAATTTGATTATGATTTTTTGGTTGAAGCGTTTATTTGATTGACAGTTGGCCTTCATAGATGATATTGATATTTTGGTGTATTCCTTTGATTTGCAGATGTTCATCACAGATTTTATGGGTCCTGGGTGCATTCCTAGGGTTTACAGGTGACCTCATTACGGAGGCATTCCTGGGATCACTAAAACTTTATTTGATTGTAATGTGTTTTGTTTTCTGTAAAAAATTATTACATCGATGCCATCAGTATGAATTCGATGCCAGTGCATGTTCATCCCTTATTATTGCTGAAGCAAAATTGTAATCCTGCATGTTCATTCCTTGTTATTGCTGAAGCATAATTGTAATCCTGCCTATTCATCCTTTGTTATTGCCATCAGTACATCGATGCCATCAGTATGAAGTCGATGCCAGTGTAATGCATAATGTAATGTAAGAAAAATTCTCTTTGATAGTAGGTTAATTATATTCAAACACTCGCAAGAAATTTGGTGCAGCCATACAGTGGAAGCCTGATAAAATGATATTCGGATTTAAAATTAAAAATAATTTAATATTAAATGAATATACTATGGTAAATGATATTAAAAATACTGTAAATATTTGGTGAAAAAAATATTAGATACTTGAACATTTCCAGTCCTAAATGTACCATACTTTGTTAAAAGCACAGAGAGTGTCCATTCTCCATTTTCAAAGAACGGAGAATGGCCATTCTCCATGTTAAATGAACGGAGAATGGCCATTCTCCTTGAGAATGACCATTCTCCGTGTTAAAAGCAAAGAGAACGACCATTCTCCGTCCATTCGCCGTGTTAAAAGCAAAGAGAATGGCCATTCAGCGTCCAAAAAAAAATATTCTCTTCGAAAATATTATCATTAGAAAAGTAAAAAATATTTCGTCCGATCAATACAGTTTTTTTTTTTTAAATATGTGAGCAGATGATCCGCCCGACCTCAGAAGCAGGTTTCCTCAGTTCACCATCACCACCATGACATGTAGCTTTATTAACAAAATATTAAATTATTAGATAAAAAATAAGATTTCTGACAATGGCATGGACAGTAAAATTAGAACGGCGCCGCTGGTACTTCTTCTTGTTCGAGGAGGTTTCGACGACGTCCGACGCGAACCGGACCGATTCTTCTCGGCACAGCTGGTACTCCTCGTTGTTCTAGGAGGGCTCGACGACGTTCGACGCGATCCGGACCGATTCTTATTTCCTTCTTCATCTCCGTTTCTCTTTCCACCACAACCACCAACACCACCACCACGACGGCCTGTAACCAAAAAAAAGGAAATATTAAATTGGATGGACGAAAGAGAGAGTAAATATGAGTTAATTTAGGATGTTCATTGAAAAAATTAAAGTGAAGAATGACCTGCTAAAGCAAGTTACCAACAGGTCAAAAGTCTAAATCAGCATTAAATGATGTTTCTACACTATTATTCAATCCGAACCATTGGATCAACATCCAACGGTCCAAATTTCGGATGTATCGATACATCCTTTTCCAGGGGATGTATAGTAGAACGACCCTATATATATATATATATATATATATATATATATATATATATATATATATATATATATATATATATATAACAGAGCCAAAGGCTGGTTAATACAAGCTGGGGGGATGAAAGTTCTGCTGAGAGGTTACTTTGAAGGGAGAAGTGTGCCAGGGCATGAGCAACTTTGTCTGTAGTCCTCGAAAAGGGGAATGATGATAGGCATTGAGTTGGTGTGATCTCTTCTCTGATGGATTTGATTAAGTCCTTCATCTTCCATGGTATTAGGTTGTTGTCTCCTTTAGCGATCTTGATCATTGTTAAGGAGTCTCCTTCTATCACCATATTGACCTCGTTGAGAGAATTGGCAAGGCGAATCCCCAGGTGGATAGCGTGGGCCTCCGCGACCAAGCAACTATCCGCGAGGAAGGATGGCGCTGAACACCAGGTTGTTGCTTTGATGAAAGTCCCTCGCAACAGCCGCGACCGCAATGGTAGAGAAGGATGTGGCTCCATCCACATTGATCTTGATGGCTCCCTCGGCGGCTTCCAGTAATCACCCTTCGGATCCAACTCAGTGGTAAACTTTGGAGGTTCCGGTCCTTCAGAATTGTGGTCTCTTTCATAGGTTGCGTAGATGGTGGACGCTTGGGAGGTGATGGGTTGTATACATGGAGCTATGTGACGGAATACACAGTCACCTCTGGCTTTCCAGATTGCCCATAGGGTGGCGGCTCCCAGTCGGAAGGTCGAATGAGACTGGACCTCCGATAGCAAATGATGAAGCAGAGAGTAAATATTGAGTTGCGAGTCTATGTGCAGCCCAATAGCACTGGCGAACCACACTGCCCGGGATGTTTCGAAATGCATGAATAAATGATTGTCATCTTCCTTGTGGAGGAGCAGAAGGAACACAATGGGTTAACATGCGGTATCCTCTGATTGATTGAGGCAGAAAGGGGGAGGGCGTTATTTACTAACCTCCAGATAAAGAATTGAATGCGCGGTGAAATATTCTTCATTTTCCATAGGTGCTTCCATACCTTCGGGTCAATTTGCGTTGATGAACTGGTCGCCACCGATCAGTGAATGCTTTCATAAAGGGATTTAGTAGTGAATTTCCCTGACCTAGTGGCGGTCCAAATGAGTTCGTCAGGTTCTTCTTAATTGTTGAGTTTGATGTCCAATTTTGCTTCAACTTCCATCGGAGAGAATAGAGTGTTTATTAGCTATATGTTCCACATTCGTGAGGACGTGTTTATAAGGTCGCTGACAAGAGTTGGCGCACCTGTTGCAATAGTTGGATATAAGACTCTATGGCCAGGGATGTTAGGGCTCCAAGGGTCCCTGATATCCACCCTACCTTTATTTATTCTCCAGCATACATTCCCCCGCATATATTGTCAAACTTCTAACATACTCGCCCATGTTGGGGACGTGTGTTTCCGTTGGTAGCCGACCAGATGCACTTGTTTTGAAGATACACTCCTCGAAGAAGCCACACCCACAGTTGGGTTGGTTTAGAGATGAAGGTCCAGAGGAGTTTGTCGACCAGTGAATAATTGACCCATTCTGGGTTCCTGAAACCAAGTCTGCCTTCTCGCTTTGGTTTAGTAAAGTTGAGCCATGCTAGGAAATGCAAGCATTTTTCCGAGTTCTCATGACCCCACCAGAAAGATCTTTGGAGAGCCTCCATTTGATGAGAGAGGCCTTTGGGGATATTATATGAAGACATGAAGAACACCGGAATGGATGCAAGGGTAGAGTTGATGAGCACAACCCTCCCGGCGTGAGAGAGCATCTTTGTTTTCCATCTGCTGAGGCATGTGTGACATTTGTCGATGAGGGGGTCAAATGAAGAAAGGCATTTTTTGATAATAGGAGAGGGTGCCCCAGGTACCTGTCTCGCCTGTCCATAGTAGACAAGTGAAGCATAGAGGGGGCACAGCCGGGATGTCAGGATTTTTGAGATCACCTTGTAGGCGATGTTATAGAGGGCGATAGGCCGGAAGTCTGCAGGTATAGATGGAGATTTCTTCTTGGAGATGAGCGCAATATGTGTGTGGTTGAGATGGGGGCCTAATTGTTCATCGGCGAAGAAATCTTGTATCGACTTTGTGAGGTCGTTCCCGACTGTACGCCAATATTTTTGGTAGAAAATAACAGGAATCCCATCCGGTCCGGGCTCTCTCAGCGGGTCCCATGTTTTTGATAGTGCGCTCGATCTCTTCTTGTTCAGGGATCGATCCTAATTGGATGTTCTCCTCCTCCGTGATAGGACTATGAGAAGAGGAGAAGGAGGCCTCCATCAGAGTAGAGTCATCGACGCCAAATTGGGTTGAGAAGTGGTGGATGATAGTAGAGGCTATCTCCTTCAAGTCAGATGTCCACCTACCATCGGGAAGTTGCAGCGACCGGATTTCGTTTTTCCTTCTTTTGGTTGTGGCTTTGATATGAAAGTATTTCAAGTTCCTGTCACCGTTCGTGATCCACTGGCATTTGGCGCATTGTTTCCAATAGGATTCATCAATGAGAAGGAGGTCGTTGAGCTCAGAAGCAATAGCTTTCTCCTCTTCGATCGAACAAGCCGATGTGACACCGGCTTGTATGGCCAACAGTTGCTTTTGGAGAGCGGAGATGCGCGCCTTGATATTGCCAAAAGTTCTCCGGCCCCACTTGTGGAGTCCCATCAAGGTGATGTGGAGGTGCTGTACAATAGATTGGTTCCCTTCAGATTTAATAGCTTGCCATATTGAGTCTACGATCTTCGGAAAAAAGCGTTGTTCTTCATCCAGTAGGCCTCAAAATGAAGAGGGCGTCTCTTGCTACAGACTTGATTGTTTGTGTTGAGGAGGATGGAAGAGTGGTCGCTGTTATAGCGGGGGAGGGTGGATACCGTGGAGTGGGGAATGCGTTGCACCAATCTGCTACAGCCATGGCTCTGTCAATACGTTCTTTGATATGGTGTCCGGGTTTGAGGCCATTGGCCCAAGTGTACGCTGGTCCAATGCAGCCTAAGTCAATGAGTCTGCAACTATTGATCACCTTAATAAATGGGGCTACAAAGTTATGATTGAACCCTCTGCCACCACTCTTCTCGTCAGCTTTATAGATCGCATTGAAGTCGCCCAAGCAGCACCACGGACCGACAAGTGTATCGGAGAGAGATTCAATCATCTCCCATAGTTTCCTCCTATCCTTTTGTCTAGGACAGCCATATACATAGAGTAGGTGCCAGGAAGGGAACTTGTCAGTTTGACTAAGGGAGAGGATGATGAGATTGGGGGAGGAAAATGTGACGGAGGCGGTGATAGTGTCATCCCAACCCAACCAAAGACCCCCGCAGAGGCCAACTGGGGGGATGGAGAACACATTTGGTTAGCCGAGGTGTGGGAGTATGCGGGCGGTATGGAGAGGGCTGGAGATGGTTTCGACGAGGAAGAAAATGGTTGGGTGGGTGGCGGTGAGGAATGAGCGGAGAGTGCGAACTGTCGAGGCATTCCTCATACCTCGACAATTCCAAGCTAGGACTAACATGAGGCGTGCGGCTGTTGAAGGTCAGCCGCCACGACCATGTTGTTAGAATGTTCTGCAGATGGGGATAAAAGGGTTATCTTTTGGGGACGATAACTGGTTGGTGGAGATCCCGACCGTTTTCTGGTATCGGGTGGGATGGAGGACAGTAGGGTGGTGGTGGAGTTGGCCATGCGAGCACGTCACTTCCAAGAGGAATACTAGAGATGGGCTTTTCGAGTGATTGAGCCAGCGTCGAGGGATGGAGGAGGCGAGGGGGGCAGCTCGATGATGGGTTCGTTGAAGGTGTTCGGGGAAAAGCCAGATTTGGGATCCGAGTATGAAGTTTTTGGTAGGCCTGCCGTCTCTGGGCAGTTTGAGGAAATCATATCTGATGAGACTGTCTCTGCATGATGGTCGTTATGAAGGGATTTCTCAGGATTAAGATTGATGCGATCTCTAGGAATTCTGGGTCCTTTATCATTTTCGTGTGGATCGGTTGGGAACATAAGCGGAAAAGATTCTCCATCATCAGGCACCATAGGGTCTACGTGGCCCCCTGTGCATGAGTTTAGAATTGTAATAGTAGTTGGCAGTTGTTCCGGGTGATGATTGGTGGGGCTTGCCGCCGTGGTCCATCGAGGACCTCTTTTATGAGGTGGCAGGTATTTGGTAAGTTGGAGCTGATTGGAGAAGCACCCGGTGCTGCCACGTGGCTGGGAGCATGCAGGTTGGATAGATGCTCAAGGGGTCGAGGGAAGGCTTGGTTGTCGTTCACAGTTTGCTTCGGGTGGGGCCTGGCTGGCCTGGTGAGGGTCTGTAGAGGAATTATCCATTGGATGATAACTTCGCCCAGCCAGGTGTGAAGGCGCCGCCCTGAGTTCCTCCTCCTGAACCTGGATGTAAGAAGCTCATTGATCCTGGCCTTCTCAGCATCAGACCACGTGTCATTTACGAGCGAGGTGAGAGATTCCTGTTCCTTGCATACAGTGATAAAGTGACCAATCTTACTGTAGAAGGAGCACAGATGTGGGAGGCGTTCGTATTTGATGATGACCTCTCTCGTAGTTCCGTTATCAATCTTAGTTGGCACAATCTTTTTCAGTGGTTTGGAGATGTCTATGAGAATTTTGATATGGGCATATGTTTTCCATTTAAGTTCCTCCTCGTGGAGCATGAACCTTGCGATCCTATGGATTCAGCAATTCTAAACACTACTTTGGTGTTTAGGTATTTGAACCCAGAAGTCGGCAAATTGAAATTGATATTCTTCAGGCATTTTCCCCGTGTCGTAATGCTTTATTGCTAAAAAAATTTCGTTTATGCTCCAAGGTGCCTCCATGATCATGCTATCTACCGAGTCGTTAGAGTCCAGCCGCACGATGAAGGAGCCAGCAGTTGGGTCCAGAACAGAGACTTGTATTGGTGTGGCGATCTTCCAGATCTTCGGGAGGATGGTCACAAGAGTGGATGATGAGAACCTCCGGTCGAGAGGGGTTTGACGGCCAGGAGTGGGACCAGTGCACGGTCGTCGAACTATCCCTCGCCGATAGGGAGATCACCTCGGTTGGTTCATTGAGGGAGAGAAGGGACGTCATTTTTCCTAGGATCTCTTCGTAGGAAGCCATGACCAAGCTTTGCGCTGAGAGGTGGCGCAGGCTACAGAAGGAAAGAGAGGAGCGGATTAGAGACTGGTAAGGAGAGGGGGTGCGGAGAGCGGCGAGGGAAACAAGAGAGAAGCGCTCATAGAGGAGCAAACCTAGAGGAGCCCTAGGGTTTGGAAATTAAATTAGGTGATGCTCTTGCTACGGGTTACCTAAGTACAACCAGAGTATACTATGTAAGTGATCCCCTAAGATTCATAAAATTTTAAAATGTACCTAACTTTATGTAGTCTTGCAGGTTATTTTTGGAGATGCTCTCACGTTTTTACTTATTTATATTAGTAAATTCACATTTTTTTTCTTTTGATATTGTTGAAAACTATTTAAATATTTAAATATACTTTTATTAGGATTTGTTATATATATGCTTATATTTTAATTTGGATTTGTTATAGATATGTTTAAATTTTAGTTAGAAATTTTTATGGATATATGTGTGTGTATTTAGATAATATCAAATAGTTAAGCTATTTGTTAGAATTTTTTTTCTTAATTTTTAATTAAGAGATTTTAATTAGGAGTAAAAGTTAGTTTTAAAATTCTTCATTTCTTAATTTTTATTAATTAATTGAGGATATAGATACGATTCATTTTCTGATCATTTTGAAGCTAGTAGAGATTTTATATAACTTTGAACCTGGGCCAGACCGGTCAGAAAAAATATTTGGGTTCAACCGGACTCGAACCAGCCTGAGATAAGGATTGGGTTGGTTTTTCTCCATTGGACCTAGGTAGAGCTGTTTTATTTCATTGAATTTGGGCAAAGATTCGGCCATCAAAACTACAATCCAGGCCCGAGCCCGGACCATTCTATGAGTAGCGGCTAATTTATACTATTTTCATTATAACTCAAAAAAGTTTTTTTAAGATGCGACGATACGCATGGAACTTTGTATATGCTGCATTGCATGCATGTTGGGCCCACAGCCTCCAACTTTTACCAAATAATGGAAGGAATAGTTTACCCTGTGGCTCGATAAACTGATCTTCTGCCACCTAGCCGGGGTCTTATACCTCTCCTCGGTAACAGCAAGAGCCACTCGAGTTCAGTAACTCAAAAAAGATTATACCATTATTTTTTTCCTTCTCCTCAACAAGTGCAAGCTTGTTGTTCTACACTTTTGTGTCTTACTTATACAGTCATCATAGCAATGTTGCATAGAGGTGAGCATTATTCAGTTTTGGACCGAAAATCGAATCGAACCGAACAGAATAAGAGATTCGGTTCGGCTTTAAAAATTCGGTTCGGTTTCGGTTTTGAAATACTAAATTTTCTTATACGGTTTCGATCCAAAACCGAATAAAAATTTAGTTTATTATATATTATATATTATAGATCTATATATTAATATTATATATATTATATAATATTTTTTATTTTATTTCTATATATATATATTATATATATATAATATATAATATAATATATATATATATATATATTAAGGGAGGTGAGCTGCAACCTTATGAGTGGTGGCTATATATCCTCTCCAATACTATCATCATGCACCAAAAAGTGTGCAAGTGCACGATGTAACATAGGGGGTGACATATAGCCACCTCACCTCCCTTATTCTATATATATTATATATATATATATATATATATATATATATTATATATATATTATATATATATCTAATATATTAGTTAATATAGGTATATTTAGTACTAAATAAAAAAATATATAGGTATATTTAGTACTATATATATTAACAAATAAAAGCACAAATAAACCAAAGATTGAATAAACCGAATAAATCGAAAATCGAACCGATTTAATTCGTTCAGATTGATTCGGTTATGGGCCAATTTGGTTCGATTTTGATTTTGCTTATATATTCGATTTTTGGTCCTATTCGATTCGGTTTGAACCGAATTAACCAAATGCTCACGCCTAATGCTGCAGGAGTGTTTTATTAACATATGTTGCACGAGCTGTACGCAACAAATGTAAAAATGATTTTAAGATTTGCTCTGCCAGAAGTGCATATATGAAGATAGTTTTTGTATCCGGCCTCCTGAAGCCATTTTGGGAAATAAAGATTGAGAAGTTGGATCAATTTCAGTGGTGTGGCCAGAATTTGAGTGCAGCGGATCAAATAAACTAGTAAATTTTAATCCAAAAAAGTTGTGAAAATATGAAGAAAAATGCATAAACTAGTCACAAAATTCTATTATCTATACCAAACCTAAGTCGTCTATTTTAGTTTTTCTATTACAAATGTTCATTTTTTTCCTCCATTTGGTTCAAAATATCATTGATATTAAAGTGCACAGTTCTAGTCCATAGAACCAAAACCTTAAACTTCAGTGTCATTCTAACTAGGTCATACAAGGCATTTTACTATCAATTGACCATTTGATCAGGGAGATACATTGTATTTAAAACCCATACTTGAATCATACAATTTTAATCATGAATATTGTCATCCAAGGATCTTATGATATTAAATATTGTTTCTCTCTTCAAGGGAAAACAAGACTAATAATATTTCATTTCCAACCGCTAATTTACTTTGATTTCATTTTTTTATATTTTTCTTATTGAATAATGTTATACTAAGCAACAAATTCATTCTATCTAAGACCAAATTAAATCTTGCCATCAAAAAAATAAGGACAAAATTTATAATGCATGAATAATTTAGTAATCATTTAAAAAAACTAGAGCATAAATCAACACATATTTAGAAGTGTTATATCTGAATAAGGAGAGAAATGTGTGACGGCAAAGAGAGGCGCAGCGCGATAGAAGAGAACGGTGGACACGACAGGAGAGAGAGAGAGACGCACGACCGAGAGAGACTCAGAAGAGTAACGACATGAAAGAGAGTCTATCTTTCGACTATATATATATATAATATATATATATATCTATATATATATATATATCTATATATATATAAATATATATATATAAAATATATATATATATATATATAAAATATAATATATCTATATAATATATATCTATATATATATATAATATATATATATATATATCTATATTATATATGAAGCAATGGGTAATTGTGGTTGAACTCGCCTCCACTGGGCTCGAACTCCAGACCACTTTGGGCCGCATGCATCTCTCTTAACCCCTAGGCTAGAGGTCATTTGCAATATATGTAATCCCTCTTCCCCGAATTTTGAATTATTATTATATATTATTTATTTCTAGCTTTAATAATCTAGTTAGAAATAACTTTTATTTTAAAATTCTATTATAGATCTTTTGATTAAAGGAAGAATTTGTCGAATTATTAAACCATTTTTTATTATAGAAATATTCTAGAATTGTTGTATCAACTATTATTTTTATAATTTTTGATATTTATACTAGTAAAATTATTTGGTGTATTACCACCAATCATTTTAAAGAATTAATTTTAGATTTCTGTTGGAAATACTATTGATAATATTTAGATATTATTTCAAAATTTTGATGATACTTCAAGATTAGATTTGATTTGTAATTATATGCTTTAAATAGAATTATATTATTGATTTGAATTTATATGATTAAATTGAATGTTATTTGATTATTGTTAATCGATTATTCGATTAAGATTTAATAATTTGTTTTTAGAATTTAGGAAATATCATATATATATATATATATATATATATAGATATATATATATATGGTTATATACATATAAAGAGATATAACTATATATCATAAATATATATATAAAGTTTTGGTTTCATCTATTAAATGTGATGATTTCAGCTGTCCCCATGTTCCAAGTGGGGACATTGTCACATTGAGTATACACATTACCGAACAAAAATGTGCATGCAGTAGCTTACCATGTCAACATATTGTACCACTAAATATTTAATTACTTGCATATAGTATATAGAGAAGGAGAGCTTATTAAACTAACAAGCAATCAGCCCGAGCTCCCATGGCCGAGCCCAGCCAAGCAACCAGGTTTAGCCAAGCTGGCCTGAAACCCCCACCCCCCCCCCCCCCCCCCCCCCCCCCCCCACATTCAGTTAAAACTGAACAAATGGTTCAGCCGACAGTTATGAGAGATCGAGAAGAGTATACTCCAAACCCTAACGCCAAATCCTTCCTCCAGGCCTCTGCCCCGACCCCACGCCCCTGCGCGCCGCCGCAGGTGCGCCGGCCGGCCATCCCCACCGCGCCCAGGCCGCGCGCGACGGAACACTGCAGTGGAGCAGCAGTAGCAGCAGCGCAAGATGCCACCTTTATGGTGAATTTCCTGCTACCTCGATCCAATCGTTTCATAATCTTCCTTCTCAGGTGCGTTCACAAACTATACGACCCTAAGTCCCTTCAATTAGAATTAATTGTAGAGCCCTAAGTTGTCCGAAAAGTCGACACAAAGTCGACCAAATACCTGTTTGTAACAGGGCACACGATAGTTTGAAACCTCCATGTTTGGAGTAGAATCCAGATCAACCCGATAGCATTTGCTGAAATATATTTGAACACGCTGTTAGATCATATATAGGAGATCAGAAATAATCTTGTAGATTCGGAGTTCATTAAGTATGCACAGAGAAATCAGTTTTGGAAGTTAGGAAAAAACCTGTTTTTCAAAATATAGAAAATAGGAAAAATTGTTCCACACGACGTGCGTCACGCCAATCCGGACGACGTGGTCGCGAACCGAAAGCATCGAAAGCTGCGTAACGGCTTCGTGGTCGTGTGGGCTTTGACGGAATTCAAATTGGTCGCGTGTGCGCGACGAATTTGATGCGTATCCGTCGAAATTTACCGTATCGTGCACTTTGCAAAATCTCTAATTACTTTGTGCACGCGCATCGGATCGAGACGAAACTTGTGCCAACAGGACCGTATCATTTTTCTGGCCCTGCATGCCAAGTTTGGTCCAATTCTGAGACAGTCGAATCCGACGTCGTTTTGCGGGCCCCACGGTCCCACTCAACGGGCGATTTTGTGCACGGCCCGCCGGAATCCAACTCTGGACATATGGTTGGGTTCGTATCGAAAAACTGGATTCGTAGACATGTAGTTTGATGACTTTAGAGACCGTTGACTCTGGCACGCTTTTCGGTGCAAAGCGGGTCTAACGGCGGACATCGTTTTGGCCCAAAATTACCGTTTTGTCCCTGTATCCAGAATTGGACTTAAGGACAGGCAATCCTAGCTAATTTGACTATTCTGAGATCATTGGTATTATCTATTTCAGCTTTCGGGGACTGTTGTATGGGTTTTGACTATTGTAGCATACTGAGTGGCTCAGATTATCGGTTGCATCAGCACAGGACCACAGACGAGTACAGTTTATTGTCTGCATTTCGATATTGATTTTCACTATATTTCATTGGTTGGTTTCATTAGTTATGTGATTATTTTCTATTATAAATTGTTGAGTCGGGAATGAGAAGTACCAACGATGTGTGATCTGACCTTAGACCGTGTAGACCGTGTTGCATTTATTTTTGTAGACCGTGTAGATCGTGTTACATTTATTTCTTGTAGACAGTGTAGATAGTGATTTATTTATTGCAAAGTAGACCGTGTAGACAGTGATTTATTTATTGCATTTAATCTGTGTAGTTCGTGATTATTATTCTGTAGACAATGTTTCTTTATTGCAATATTTTCTGTAGACCGTGTAATTGTAGACTGTGTAACTGTAGACCGTGTAACTTTAGACCGTGTAGACCGTGTCGCATAATTGTTCCGAGACCGATCACATATCAAAGGTACTTCTAACAGTTGGGGAAAGTCTGTTGTGTCTATTTATTACTATTGGTTTTCTGTATTTCCTGTTTATTTTCAAAACTCATAATTGATGTCTAACCTTTGTTTTATAGTCATCTTCTTTATTGAAATTGCATTCAGTGAATTGTGCTCGTTCCATTCCTGACTGGAAACCAACATTTTCAGGTTAGCCGTGGATTCACTTAGCTTGGGGAGTGACGGAAATACTTGCAGATAAAGGCCTAGAGATTAGCTAGATAGTTGAGTTGTAGTCATTCATTTATTTGTACAAGTTTATATTTCCTACAAATGTAAAACTTGTGATCATTGTAAGTTAAATTAATTTTGTGAATGAGTATTATTTGTAAATCTGATCTTCATGGCCGTGACAGCGTTCTACCGCTGACACTGCGGCGTAGGCTGGCTTGGACACGTCTTGTATCCTTTTAAAAAAAAATGGGTACGGGTCATGACAAGTTTTTGTGGTGGCCCATGCAGGTCTGTCTTCGCAAATCATGCGAACTCGTGATAGTACTTAGGTTAGTTGTACTATCGCGAGCCTGCGACTAGAACATGCTCATTCACGAACAAGATTAATTTAATTTAAGAGAATGACTAGGACTAGGAGTCCCTTATACAAATTTACCAATGGGTAGTTTAGGCCATACAATTTAGGGTGAATGTTATAAATTTTGATAGTTTGTCAGATCCCCATAGGTATACTATTACCTCATGATAGGACGATATGATCCAATATGGATGGATTATTCACTGGTGTGGCAGAGCTTCCTAGAAGTAATGACCTAACCTAGATGAATTATTCAATTCCGTCTCCTTGCCTCTTTAGATATCATCCTCACATCTTGGTCCGAATTGCCTATTTAGTTCCTATTCTGCCCTAAGAATTATTAGTATATAATTTTTGTTTATGTTATCTATATACGAACCTCGAGTTAGTTTCGACCCAAAATTTTCTCCCATGGTTCGAATACACGTGAAAGAGATACCAGAATGTTTGTAGTTCTTTGTCTACAATTTATTCCTCCCTGTGCAATCTGTTATTTTAAAGATTGTGACTGATAGGACAAATATTTATGTCTTATTTCATAGTCAACTTGTTTGAATCTCTAGAAGCTCAGGAATTTATTTACAGATATAGTTACGAGAATGTTAGTTAACTCATACTGGCAGGACAGCAGCGCACAGTCGCCATTTATTTAAATTTTGGAGACTAGGGAATCACTGCAGCCAGTAGCGCGCTGGCGAGACACAACCCCTAGAGGCGAAATTAGTTAAGAAAATATAGGTGATGGGATATTGCCAAAACTATGGCTAGTGGTCCTCTCTTTGATCACCGTTACCCTTGAGTCAATATTGGATAGGGTTAAGTAGTGTTTGACTTCGTATCATATTTGAGTTAAGAAACCCAGGGTTTACCACAGCCCGAGTATACAGGTGAGGCGTAACTCTCGGTGAAATGACTTCAAACGTGATTACGGATTTAGGATACTATGGAGGATAGGACAATACCATGTATGTCCCATAAGATCCAAAGCCAATATTAGTGGAAGTTCTGTAAGTTGAGTAGCATGTCTCCCAACCTAGCATTATGTGGTCCTTGTGATCTATTGACGAGGAAGTTGACAGACACTAATAAGTTACCAAGAATATAGAATCCAGAGTTCCATAACCCATTAGTTGACCAAGACCTTATGGACAGGAAGATTTAGAAAGATTGTATAAGCAAAGACACCAGGTAAGTTTTGATTCTCTCTAAACTCGAACTACTTGTGCCTCTTTTCAAAAATCTCGCGTGCTTGTATCTTGACTATTTTGACCAACGCTGCTATTACAGCCTAGTTTTTGCAAGCTTATTCTTTTATCGAGCTTGATTCGAGGCATATGTTTAGTGGGGACGCCTGCTAACTTATCGTCTGGTCAGAATCAGTGTATTATGGTCTGATCAACCATGATGCATTTGGTTCGTACTTTATTTAATTACCCTACGTGGATTGAGATATAGATGTCTCTAGGGTCTCATCCACGACTGTATTGACAATTCCTCTTGAATTATATGTTCGCCCTTGAATCACGAAATTGTATTCAGTAACATCTCCCTTAAATTCTTTATTGTTCTTGTCTTTCACCGATTTGGAAAGACGAAAGCTCGTGAAGGTAGAGAGATACAGAGTATTCCCATGGCTATGATAATGGTAGGCACAAGTGTAGCTACCAACGGCCAGTCATGTGATTGAGTTACTCGTCCTCCCATCGACCCTCAAACTATTATCGGGACTTTCAAGCCATCTGAATTAAGAATGATTAGGGTTTTACCCTTAGTCGTAATGCCAACCTAGGAGACTACCTATTCTCAAGAGACCAAATGTTGTGAACCTCTAACCATCCTTTGAAGCTTGCTTCAACTAGAATCCGTGTGGCAATAGTCCGGCAGACTCGACACAAATAGAAATACATGACTTGGTTGTTAGAAATCTTTTTCATATGATGTGCCCTAGAGTTGGTTACCCCGTCGATAACTCTAGTATACTATAGACGAGTAGATCATCCTATTTTATCGACCATGTGTCATTGTACACACTCGTTCTCCATTTATTGAGGAACGACCCTCGACTTAACTTATATCAACCGTATCCCGTTACGCCGTGCCTCATTCTTTATCAACAAGAGTCGGGGTACAATATCCGGACTTTGAAATTCTTTTGACCTCATTATTCCTAAGAGCATGCCCTAACTTCTAAGGTGGTTAGACTGTAAGCCTTCCAAAATTTTGGATATACAAGGATTACCGATTGATTATAATAACTTCCATTAGGATGATGATTAGTGCTCTTGGACTTCCACTTTCCATTTAGATCATTTTATGTCCCCGACCGTGTCACTAACAATCGGAGCACGAGACCGGTTGTTATCTTCCAGCAAATTTTATATACAAGATCTAGACGAGTCCACCTTCATCTAGGTATATCATGTCCCACTCAAACCCGTTTTCTTGTACTCTATTTTCATGGTACGACTTTCAGGACAAAAAGGATTAGCTATAACCCCTACCATAATACCGGTATGCTTCCGACTTTCATTAGAGCTTCAACTTCGTCTCGAACCTTTCGATCTAATATATGGTGGTGATATACTCGAAGCCACTACGCATATTGTCATTAGTGTGCCCCTCATTAGTGTCTTCTCGTGCTACTTAAACACAAAGGTCACAGAAGGCGCATCTTCAGGGCTCTAGAGACCTAGCTAACCAATTCGACTGCACCTAGCTCAACCACTTGGGTGAAAACTTGTTCTAGGTTACCCTAACCGAGTAGAAATAGTTTTATCATTGGGTCTTGTCCAGTCAATATAGATTGAAGTCCAAGGTTCATCCAACCGACGACTGATGCCAATTGGGAAACCCATTAGGACCCAGTGAGATCCATCCAGGCATACCACCCTATTTGGACTATAAAACCGAGCTACTTGAAATAGGTCCCTATACCTATTATGTAGTCTCCACCCCTTAGAATGTGAGGTCATTCGTAACCCCTGTTCCATCTACCTAGAAGTCATGATACGATTTTGTATTTTATTTATATTCCTTGCTTGTGTGTTTAAATAACCACGGAAAAGATCGCAATCTTGATACCTCAAAATTCGTTCTATTATGGAACATTGTTTAGTTGAATTTCGAGAACGAAACTTTTTGTATTGCACGGATTGCAAGCCCCTCTAGAAAACGAATGGTTCTTCGAATTAGCAAGCGACTGGACTAGAGTAGTCTAGTCTAGCAAATAAGTCAATGGTTCATAAACTCTCTATCTGCATCATTGGATACCCTCTACCGCTCTTGAAACTCATAGTTGCCTCCGATTATTCTTTCTTATCTTCCTGTCCTTCCTATTGCAGAGAGACAAGGATCATGCTCATTAGAATTCACCAATAATTCTTAGCTATCTGTGTAAATTTGTTGCTTGTTAAATTTTTAGATTGCTGGATAGATAGGAGAGGATTATAGATACCAGATGCAGTAGATATCTATTGGTAGGATTGTAGCAACTAGTGGGAGAATTATAAGATATTAGCTTGAGGAGTAGTGTGACCAAAGGTGGGTAGAAGACCGAGAGGTTACTAGTTACAAAATGGTTAGGAGGAGGATATAAACTATTTTCGAAGAATTAAATTTAAGGAGATTTAGGTTAAGGTAGACTTTCTTGTTGAACTTCAAGGAAGAACTTCTAAGGTGGGTAGGGTCTTCGTTAGATGAATTATCCTTGGGGTCATTGCTACTTTTGGTGTCGGATTTTGAACGGTTTGGAGCGTTTTAGGATTCAAGACCGTAGCCCAAGATTCAAACCACAAGTCATATCTATCTACTCCTCCTACCTTCACCATCGCTGATCAATCTTCTTATTAGACGAATATTTCTGCATATCTACTTGTTCAATGTTTTCTGACCATTTTTCTAACTCTTCACCAAGCTACCAAGCCCGTCTATCCTGGTAGTCCTCAAATTCGAGGACGAATTTATTTCTAAGGTGGGTAGATTTGTAACCCCTCTTCCCGAATTTTGAATTATTATTATATATTTATTTATTTCTAGCTTTAAATACATCTAGTTAGAAAATAACTTTTATTTTAAAATTCTATTATAGATCTTCTGATTAAAGGAAGAATTTGTCGAATTATTAAACCATTTTTGTATTATAGAAAATATTCTAGAATTGTTGTATCAACTATTATTTTTATAATTTTTGATATTTATACTAGTAAAATTATTTGGTGTATTACCACCAATCATTTTAAAGAATTAATTTTATGATTTCTGTTGGAAATACTATTTGATAATATTTAGATATTATTTCAAAATTTTGATGATACTTCAAGATTAGATTTGATTTGTAATTATATGCTCTAAAATAGAAATTAATATTATTGATTTGAATTTATATGATTAAATTGAATGTTATTTGGATTATTGTAGTAATCGATTATTCCATTAAGATTTAATATTTTGGTTTTAGAATTTAGGAAATATCATATATATATATATGGTTATATACATATAAAGAGATATAACTATATATATACATAAATATATATATAAAGTTTTGGTTTCATCTATTAAATGTGATGATTTCAGCTGTCCCCATGTTCCAAGTGGGGACATTATCACATTGAGTATACACATTACCGAACAAAAATGTGCATGCAGTAGCTTACCATGTCAACATATTGTACCAGCTAAATATTTAATTACTTGCATATGTATAGAGAGAAAGAGAGCTTATTAAACTAAACAAGCAATCAGCCCGAGCTCCATGGGCCGAGCCCAGCCAAGCAGCCAGGTTTAGCCAAGCTGGCCTGAGACCCCCCTCCCCCCCACATTCAGTTAAAAACCGAACAAATGGTTCAGCCGACAGTTATAGAGATCGAGAGAGAGTATCTCCAAACCCTAACGCCAAATCCTTCCCCCAGGCCTCTGCCCCCGACCCCACGGCCCTGCGTGCCGCCGCAGGTGCGCCGGTCGGCCATCCCCACCGCGCCCAGGGCCGCGCACGGACGGAACACTGCAGCGGAGCAGCAGTAGCAGCAGCGCAAGATGCCACCTTTATGGTGAATTTCCTGCTACCTCGATCAATCGTTCATAATCTTCCTTCTCAGGTGCGTTCACAAACTATATGACCCTAAGTCCCTTCAATTAGAATTAATTGTAGAGCCCTAAGTTGTCCGAAAAGTCGACACAAATCGACCAAATACCTGTTTGTAAACAGGGCACATGATAGTTGAAACCTCATGTTTGGAGTAGAATCCAGATCAACCCGATAGCATTTGCTGAAATATATTTGAACACGCTGTTAGATCATATATAGGAGATCAGAAATAATCTTGTAGATTCGGAGTTCATTAAGTATGCACAGAGAAATCAGTTTTGGAAGTTAGGAAAAAACCTGTTTTTCAAAATATAGAAAATAGGAAAAATTGTTCCACACGACGTGCGTCACGCCAATCCGGACGACGTAGACGCGAACCGAAAGCATCAAAGCTGCGTAACGGCTTCGTGGTCGTGTGGGCTTTGACGGAATTCAAATTGGTCGCGTGTGTGCGCGACGAATTTGATGCGTATCCGTCGAAATTTACCGTATCGTGCACTTCACAAATTCTCTAATTACTTTGCGCACGCGCATCGGATCGAGACGAAACTTGTGCCAAAAGGACCGTATTATTTTTCTGGTCCTGTATGCCAAGTTTGGTCCAATTCTGAGACAGTCGAATCCGACGTCGTTTTGCGGGCCCCACGGTCCCACTCAACGGGCGATTTTGTGCACGGCCCACGGAATCCAACTCTGGCATATGGTTGGGTTCGTATCGAAAAAATGGATTCGTAGACATGTAGTTTGATGACTTTAGAGACCGTTGACTCTGGCACGCTTTTCGGTGCAAAGCGGGTCCAACGGCGGACATCGTTTTGGCCCGAAATTACCGTTTTGTCCCTGTATCCAGAATTGGACTAAGGACAGGTAATCCTAACTAATTTGACTATTCTGAGATCATTGGTATTGTCTATTTCAGCTTTCGGGGACGTTGTATGGGTTTGACTATTGTAGCATACTGAGTGGCTCAGATTATCGGTTGCATCAGCACAGGACCACAGGCGAGTACAGTTTATTATCTGCATTTCGATATTGATTTTCACTATATTTTATGGTTGGTTTCATAGTTATGTAATTATTTTCTATTATAAATTGTTGAGTCGGGAATGAGAAGTACCAACGATGTGTGATCTGACCTTAGACCGTGTAGACCGTGTAGACCGTGTTGCATTTATTTTTGTAGACCGTGTAGATCGGTTACATTTATTTCTTGTAGACAGTTAGACAGTGATATTATTGCAAAGTAGACCGTGTAGACATGATTTATTTATTGCATTAATCTGTGTAGTTCGTTGATTATATTCTGTAGACAATATTTCTTTATGTAATTTTTTTAGACTGTGTAATTGTAGACCGTGTAATTGTAGACCGTGTAACTGTAGACCGTGTAACTTTAGACCGTTAGACGTGTCGCATAATTATCCCGAGACCGATCACATATCAAAGGTACTTCTAACAGTTGGGGAAAGTCTGTTGTGTCTATTTATTTACTATTGATTTTCTGTATTTCCTGTTTGTTCAAAACTCATATTGATGTCTAACCTTTTTTATAGTCATCTTCTTTATTGAAATGTATTCAGTGAATTGTGCTCGTTCCATTCGATTGGAAACCAACATTTCATTAGCCGTGGATTCACTTAGCTTGGGGAGTGACGGAAATACTTGCAGATAAAGGCCTAGAGATTAGCTAGATAGTTGAGTTAGTCATTCATTTATTTGTACAAGTTATATTTCCTACAAATGTAAAACTTGTGATCAATGTAAGTTAAATTAATTTTGTGAATGAGTATTATTTGTGAATCTGATCTTCATGGCCGTGACAGCATTCTAACCGCCGACACTGCGGCTAGGCTGGCTTGGACACGTCTGTATCCGTTTAAAAAAAAACGGGTACGGGTCGTGACAATTTATATATATATATATAGGAAAATTCTACAATACATAAATATATATATATATATATATATATATATATATATATATATAGGAAAATTCTAAATACATCCACCCTTTTGGATGTACCGATACATCCAAAATCTGGACCATTGGATGTTCATCCAACGGTTCATTAAATAATGCAGGAGACATCATTTAATGCGTTT
>JANAVB010013181.1:0-57421 GCA_029216955.1 Iris pallida | reverse complement strand
GCGTCCGTCTCAGCGGTCTGAGGATCGATCGAGAGGCCGATGCGTTGAGATGGACGCTTGAGTCTTCCGGAGCATTTTCAGTAAGGTCGGCTAGATCCGCTCTCCATGGGATAGGCCAACCGATCATCATTACTAACTATTGGCACACCTGCCTCCCTAAGAAGTGGTCATTCCTCATGTGGAGAGCCATTAGAATGAAATTGCCCACTGACGATATCCTCAACACTATCGGAATCAGCTTAGCGTCAGCCTGCAATTGCTGTTCTGACCACCAGACGGAGACTATTGATCACATCTTCTGTCAGGGGAACTTGTCTGGAGGTATCTGGAGGACCCACAACCAGCGCCTCAGTAATGATTCGAGTGGCGGACGCTTCCACGATCTAGCAGCATCTTGGGGAGACGCCTCCCACGGACACCAAATCGTCGCAGTGGCCGCCACGTGGATGATTTGGAAGAATCGCAACAAAACGAGATACGAAGGTCACCTTTTCTCAGCCGATCAGCTTATTCGGGAAGTCTACCGCCAATGTCGTAAACGGAGCACCCTGTGCCCCCATTGCCCGACCGCATTCTGGTCTTCGCTCCACCCCTAAATCTTGCTGGTTGTGTCGTTCCCCCCCCCCCCTTTTTTATTTTGGTGGTATACTTGTATAGGCGTCTTCAGTTTGTGCCTTGTATACGTCTCAGGTTCGACTTTTTGAGCCTTGATTAATAAAATAAGGGGGTTTGATAAATATTATATATATATATATATATATATATATATATATATATATATTCCAAAATTTGAAGGGCACCAAACTAAAGTTTAAGGTCAAAATTTAAAATACACACGAGGAAAGTTAAGAACAAGTTGCAATCAAGTACTTGTATTGTTAGAAAAAGTTTGATTCCATCAAGAATCAATATATATACACATAATACATATGGGCTTCTTGTCTTAAAACACCCACAAAACTTTTTTTTTGAAATCTATGAACCTTTATTAATCAAAGAAAGTTGGGACAAACAGCTAAGTTGGGAATGTCTTCAGCAGGAGGCTGAACAATACAGCTAGGTGGTGAGTAAAAAACAGTAGCAAGACTGTTGTGCAAGGCATAGTTCGCCAGTGCATGCGCCACCTTATTACATGTCCTTCATGGGAATAGGAATTAGGGGCGGTGGTTGATCGAAATTTCTTCCTTAATGGACTGGATAAGATCGTGTAGCCTCCACAGAATTAGACTTGTGTCGCCATTGAAGATTCTGACTAGTGACACGCATCTCCTTCAATAATAATCTCCTCCCCGTTGATAGATTTGGCAAGCCGGATACCTAATTGGATTGCATGAATCTCTGCTAGTAAGCTGCACTCCGAGGGGTATGGGGGAGCCGAGAGCCAGGTCGATGCTTTAAGGAATCTCCCGTTCGAGTCTCTTGGTACAGCTGCAGCCGCAATGGCCAAGGAGGAAGTTGCGCCATCCACATTAATCTTGATTGATCCTCCTGATGGTGGTCTCCATAGTATTGTCACGACCCGCACCCTAGAGTTAGGGTACGAGAACGTAACAACGCCCAGCCTACGCCGCAGTGTCGGCGGTAGAACGCTGTCCTAGGTCTCAATGCATCTAACAGTATAAGTCTAAACAGTTTATACTCTCCGAATGGGGGTGACATAGCAGATACAGTCTCAATCACATCTAAGGTAGAGCATAAAGGAAGATAGATAAAACATGAAATCGAAAAGAGATACAACAGATAGAAGTCTAAGTGTCTAAGATACAAACTCAGAATACATCTCAAAACTCAAATACAGTAATCCATAAATACATCTCAAAACAACTGAAAATAAACTATGAATAAACCCTAGCTATCTATACAACCTCTACTGTCTCCTCTAGGCTAGCAGGCAAACTCCAGGCTATCTGTAAAATTTATCAACAGGTCTAGTCAAGACTGAAGCGAGCACAGTACATCTCAACAGATCATAGCAGGTTAGAAAATATAATCATGCAGTAAAGTAAGATACAGGATCTGAAAGAAATACAGTATGTAAACAGAGAGAGAGAACTATAATAGAAATATCTACTATAAGTAGAGAACTAACAGTGACTAGTGAATCAGAGTACAAGCTAGACATATGAACAGGTAGAGGTAATTCAGGAGAGGTGGTTCAAGATTATATTATTTGGAATTATTCACATGCTATTTATACTCTCCGTACCCCCAATCAATACACAAGGATCCAACCAGGTTATGTTATGATTCCATGCAAAGGCCCACAAGGGGTGATACATGGATAGCCCATAAATGGGTGATTCTGGGAATGCCCACAATGGGGTGATTCTGGGAAGACTCTGTGATCATGAGAGTACATGTCACAAGTGATCGAAGAACCGTGAAGCATAGTGATACACCATGTAAGTAAAACGCACAGAACATGTAGTATACGATGCTTCCTGAGGGGATAACATCTCAAGAAAGGATCCATATAGTACTAATCCGTGTTACCAACGTGCCAGTATCAAGTATAGTAATCTAAAGCAGGAAAATAATTCTAACAGGATATGAAATGATCAGAGAATGTACTCGCCTGATATCTGAATGTCCAAGGTAAAGATACTGTCCGAGGAGAGGTGTCTGGCTCCTAATTAGAACAGCACAAGTCACAACATGTCTAGAAGGGTAATATAAAGCACTACAATACATTCTACATGAATTTAGGTCAAACTAGGCCAAAGTCAATCCTTGATCAACTCTGGTCAACTGCACTAGTCAAACTAGGTCAAACTAGGTCATGTCCTAATCCAGCAAGTCTTACTAGGCCTAACCAAGACTATCCTAGCAAGCACACATCAATACAAGGCTATACAAGCCAACATACACCCAACTCTATATAGCATGCAATTATTCAATACTCAAATAGGCAAGAATTCACATTGGATATACACTAGGTAATCTATTACTTTAAGCTATATATGTCTACACATATATACACATGCATATACTGGTATTCAACATTAGGTCTATAATCATGGCATTTCAAATGGTTATATAAACTTATATATTACAACACAATATGCTAACATATATATAATATACATACATAGCTAAGTTAACTATATTCATAAATACTTATTTAAGAGGCTATGTATGTGTATGTGAACATGGCAAAGGGGCAAGTGAGGGTTAAATGGGCATACATAGTGTATACATATCAAAGAGTGTCAAAGTGTAAGTGAACAATGTGTCAAGTGTGATAGTGTCAACATAGTGTAAGGGGGTACATGAGGTAATATAGGATTTGTGTTAACATAGAACATTACATCTCATTAACTTGTATATTATATACATTACATCTATTATTACATTACATTCATGCTTGCATTCATTCATCATTCATTTATTCTCTTGCACTACTATATGCACCATACATTACATACTATGGAACCTACATATTCATTACAAGCCATACTTATACATGCTTACATTAGATAGGATACTTACACCTCATACATTATTTATTTAAACATTTACTCATGCTTGCATTCTCTATTTAATTACATAATGTATATACATTAACATGGGTTAAAATCAAATAGAACATTATATTACACACAAGGGTGCACAAAATACATATGCCGAATAATAACTCCTACTAATAATCAATACTGTACCATCTCAGCATGAATTAAAATCTAGGATTAAAGTATGTTATAGATCTATGTGTTAGCTTTCCGAAACTTCAAACGGATCGCGTTTTCGTTTCCGGAAACTCCCGGAATCGCGAAAACACCAAGAACGCGTTTGTCTTTCGTACAGCTGACACTCAAATAATTCTCCAAAACGTTACAGAAGGAATTAGGCCTGTTAATACATGTTTTTGGAAAGCTAACTTCAATACGCTTCTTTTAAAAAAAATGGAAGATTAAACCGAGCTTTGAGCTAGAAGTTATGACATTTCTAAGTTATGGCTGAAATTAAAAACGTGGATAAAAATCATGACGGATTTGGGTAGTTTGAGACAAAAGAACACAAGTATATAACATAATATATCAAGAACTCACTCTCTACACTAATATATATATATATATATATATATATATATATATATATATATATATATATATATATATATGAGACACTATAGAACACATCTCCAATACAAAAATATGAGATTAAACATGTAATAATTCATTCATACATAACAACAACACATAGTGTGTCCAAATTTGGGGTTTTCTCACATGGACACAACCACAACACAAAGGACACTCCTATGACCTCCAAATGGACACGAAATTGACACAAATGGAGATACAACCATGGGGGTCATTCCTATGGGTTCAAAATAGACCTATATGCATGAGAAAATAGAAAGGAGAAGGGATTTATACCTCCCGGTAGATCGAATCGAAGAAAAGCCTTCCCGGAGCGACACCGACACGTAGAGATTCCAAAAGGACACGAACGAGCTCCGAATTCTCCCAAACTTGGGTAGCTTCCTCCTTGGCTAGAATGGAGAAGGAAAGAAGAAGATTTAGTGGCAAAATGGAAGGATTTGGTGGAGAAATTGCTAGGAATTGCTCTCTAAAAATTTGGAGAAGAACAAGAGAGAGAGAGTGTGGATGAGAATAATGAAATGAAATTGAGCCTATCATCTCCCAAAGTGGCTGGCCATATAGGGCTATTTGTCCTATTATGGTAAGGTCCAAAATGCCCCCACTAACCTATTCTATGAGTATTAGGAAAGGGCTAATTGGTTGGGGCTAAATTAGTCATTCTAAAGTCTCTAATCACACTAACCTTATCCATAATAATTAGTCTAACCTCTAACTAAAATATTTCTATCATGTGTACTAAAATTAATATCATGTGGGCCATGCCTAACTAGTGTGTGGGTCCCACTAGAGTCAAACTACCCCCGGGTCCCCGTTTCAAGTCGGATTGAGTTGAAATTCGAACCCGACTCAAATAACCCCAAAACAATATCATAAATAATAAAATAATATCAAAATAATTCAAAGAGGTCAAATGCAAAAATATCCTTAGGCCAAAAATGATATTAAAATATCATAATCACATGATTAGGCTCTAAGTCAAACAGTCTCTAGGGTTTCACTAGCAAAACGTCAAAACCACAAGTCATTGATTTAAATAATTTTAAAATAATTTAAAATCACCAAAAATTATATCATGAATTAAATATTATTATTAAAATAATTATAAATACAAAATTTCAAAATTACCCTCATTTGGGAAACTGGGTGCTACAACTCTACCAACCTTAGAAAAATTTCGTCCTCGAAATTTAAGATCGATAGTACTCCTTCTAGAGCCTCTAACCTACCCAATATCTAAGGTAACACTTCCTAACACTGGAATAATAAACGGACATCTAAAAAGTGTCAATCTAGGAATACCTCCAATACTGCTCTGCTGTATGGCGGTAATGGAACTTCAATAAAATATGGACTGGAACCTATATCCAAGGGACTGGACCTATTTTAAAGTGGTCTTAACTAAGGATGAAAAGGAACTGATCATAGGCTATAGGTATGCTCAAACTATTATCTTCCTATTAACTATCTATTAATACATTATATTACCATAGGAACGATGCATTACTAAGACATATAGGCCCCTATCTCATAACACATTTATACTCACCAAAAGACTAGTACATCCTATCAAGGCTGATACTATAATCTCTCATAAATCTTCTAAGCTACATGTTTATAGACACACATCCCCACATCAAGGACTAACCTATATATATCTACAACTGATACTAATGGGGTGACGTCCCTATTTTCCAATAATCAAGGTCTAAAAATTTTTATCTAAATCATGCAATTTGAAGGAATAGTATACAAGGTCAGGGCATACCGTAGCAGTTGGAAGTCTCACCTAGGTACACTAATCATTCTAGGTCAAAACAGTACTATGGTATCAACACACAAACAATCTAGGGTATCCTAATTGGAAAGGTAAGGGAACAACAATCATCAAGGTTGTAGGGCTGTCTACCATCCTATATGAAAATTGGTCATTAACAAGCAACTAAGAAATTATTAAAAGGTTACTATTCCATAAAATGACAAAAATTGAAAATTTAGGCACAATAAATCATAAATAGATTTTTGTCTTGACACGATCTAAGTTGATCAATTTCGGGATAAAACGAGATTTGGGCAAGAAGGAAAATCAATAAAATCAAAGTATGAGCACGAGCATCCAATGATGGAGGTTCAGGTCATGATTAAATTTAATTCGACTGAGTACGAATACGAGGTTCATAGGCGATGAAAAGATTTCAAGAAGAATTGTCAAGGCTGTCGCGAATGAGACTCTAGGATCAAGTTTAACTATGTCTCCATTCTCGTAGATTGATACATGAAAAAGCGAACTAAAGTGCAATAGGTTGATCAGACCATCATGTATCGGTTCTGATTAGACAATATGTTAGTGGGTGGCCACCCAATAAAATATGTCATGACCAAGCTCGAAAATAGATAAGCTTGCAAAACTAAGGCTAATTTAGCAGCACAAGATATAAGGGTGGTAATGATGAAAGGAATTACATAGTCCAAGTTTCTTAACTAACGGGTCAAGTAATCAGATAAGGTACAAGGTTAAGCATCTAAGGAAACAAGCAGAACACCATCACATGTCGGGTCGAAAGAATTGAGTCAAGGCTGGATTTCTAATTAAAATAAGAAGAAATGTAGTATAATGGTAGAGGTTATAGTTTAGCCAGTTAACCAGAAAATCATATCAAGAAAATAGAGTACAAGAAGACGGGTTTTAGTGGAACATGATATACCTACACGAAGGTGAGCTCGTCTAGGTCTTACATATAATATTTGTTGGAGGGTAACAACTAGTATTACATTCCGAATATCAAAGTCACGATAAGGAACGTCAAGGATCTCAATTAGAAAGTGGGAGTTCAAGAGGTGGTAATTAATGCACAAAAATAATGAAGATCGAGTTAGTCATCTGCTTCTGATACTCTTAAGTTCATCTGGTCATAACTTGCCAATCATATCTTTACCTCACCAGTCTCCATATGAAAATTTAACCTTTACTTAAACCCTTACCATGACTACCGTAGAAAATTCCCAATTTCCAAACATCACTCTTGAAGCACAGCCATCACATTTAGGAATCAACATTAACCATTTATTTAAATTTCCAAGTTCTTTCACCTTGTCTTAAATTTGACCCAAAACCTCTAAATCCCGTGTACGAATTCCTTGAACTTGTTCAAATTGTTCTCCTCATATTATTTAATTTAAATCTCTAGGCCTTACAAAACTTATCTTCCATCATAAAATCAACTTCTGTATTTTCTTCGACATACACCCTTGAATATTATTCTCCTAAAAATATTTCACAACAATCTCTAAACTTCCATAACTTTGTGTTCTCTCTATCCCTAGTCATTTCCTCGCAACATCTTATTTAATATCCTTATTAAACACAATTAACTTCTCTTTTCCATTACTAACCTTCTACATAGCCTCAGAGTAAAAGTTTTCCCCAGAATCAATAACCAAGATTTTCTAAGTTCTCAAAACTAGGTTGACCTCTGATATCCTCATTAGTTTTGAATACACCTATAAACTATCTCATAACCCCAAAATTTCTCTAAATGTAATTGTTTCCAGATTGGCAGTATACATCTCTTTATTCTATTCGAGACCTTTACCACATTTCTATCTCAAGTTTCCATATGGAACACTCCACATTTGATTTCCTTTAGATCATCATAAAATAACCAGTTACGTCTTCTCTGAGCTACATAATTTACGTCACTTCCTTAGCCTTTCCCATGCAAAAGATACAAAGATTCAAGGGTTTCGAAGTACATCTGGTAGGGACGACAAGATATGGGTAATTAATGTAATGAGACAGAGTTTAAGATAAGAGGTAAATAAGAATGCAAGGAAATAATGGCGAAAAAGAATAATGAAGATATGTTCCTTCTCATCGGTTCAAACGAGAGGAACCTATCAAGCTTAAATTCAATAGCAAGGAATGAGGGTGAATCCAAACAAGAGGAAAAGGAATTCCAATTGAAGTTCAAAATGAGTTTCTCAGGGGTCGTCCCAGAAATCTCTCAAAGAATCCTAAGTGTGATTGAGTACCTTGGATTTGAAAATATTAATCTAAATACAAAATTAAATCAACAACTACAAAATTTTATCAAAAATCATCAACTAATACCAGGATTCAAAGTTCTACAATGAATCCACAAAATTAAATTCAAATCAAGGAAAAAGGTGAATCAAAACAAGAAAAAGGAGTTTAAATCGGAATTCAAAATGAGATTCTCAAGGGTCATCCCAGGAATCTCTCAAGGAGTCCTAACAGTGATTGAGTATCCTCTCATCCTAACATCTTAATTTATATATCCTATAGCAGGCTCGTAGTAGTACAACTAAGTCGTTGTGCTACTACGAAATCGCACTAATACGAATCTCGACCTGCATGGGCCACCACTAAAAACGTGTCACGACCCGCACCCTAGAGTTAGGGCACGAGAACGTAATAACGCCCAGCCTACGCCGCAGTGTCGGCGGTAGAACGCTGGCCTAGGTCTCAATGCATCTAACAGTATAAGACTAAACAGTTTATACTCCCCGAATGGGGGTGACATAGCGGATACAGTCTCAATCACATCTAAGGTAGAGCATAAAGGAAGATAGATAAAACATGAAATCGAAAAGAGATACAACAGATAGAAGTCTAAGTGTCTAAGATAAAAACTCAGAATACATCTCAAAACTCAAATACAGTAATCCATAAATACATCTCAAAACAACTGAAAATAAACTATGAATAAACCTTAGCTATCTATACAACCTCTACTGTCTCCTCTAGGCTAGCAGGCAAACTCCAGGCTATCTGTAAAATTTATCAACAGGTCCAGTCAAGACTGGAGCGAGCACAGTACATCTCAATAGATCATAGCAGGTTAGAAAATATAATCATGCAGTAAAGTAAGATACAGGATCTGAAAGAAATACAGTATGTAAACAGAGAGAGAGAACTGTAATAGAAATATCTACTATAAGTAGAGAACTAACAGTGACTAGTGAATCAGAGTACAAGCTAGACATGTGAACAGGTAGAGGTGATTCAGGAGAGGTGGTTCAATATTATATTATTTGGAATTATTCATATGCTATTTCTACTCTCCCGTACCCCCAATCAATACACAAGGATCCAACCAGGTTATGTTATGATTCCATGTAAAGGCCCACAAGGGGTGATACATGGATAGCCCATAAATGGGTAATTCTGGAAATGCCCACAATGGGGTGATTCTGGGAAGACTCTGTGATCATGAGAGTACATGTCACAAGTGATCGAAGAATCGTGAAGCATAGTGATATACCATGTAAGTAAAACGCACAGAACATGTAGTATACGATGCTCCCTGAGGAGATAACATCTCAAGAAAGGATCCATATAGTACTAATCCGTGTTACCAACGTGCCAGCATCAAGTATAGTAATCTAAAACAGGAAAATAATTCTAACAGGATATGAAATGATCAGAGAATGTACTCGCCTGATATCTGAATGTCCAAGGTAAAGATACTGTCCGAGAAGAGGTGTCTGGCTTCTAATTAGAACAGCACAAGTCACAACATGTCTAGAAGGGTAATATAAAGCACTACAATGCATTCTACATGAATCTAGGTCAAACTAGGCCAAAGTCAACCCTTGGTCAACTCTGGTCAACTGTACTAGTCAAACTAGGTCAAACTAGGTCATGTCCTAACCCAGCAAGTCTTACTAGGCCTAACCAAGACTATCCTAGCAAGCACACATCAATACAAGGCTATACAAGCCAACATACACCCAACTCTATATAGCATGCAATTATTCAATACTCAAATAGGCAAGAATTCACATTGGATATACACTAGGTAATCTATTACTTTAAACTATATATGTCTACACATATATACACATGCATATACTGGTATTCAATATTAGGTCTATAATCATGTCATTTCAAATGGTTATATAAACTTATATATTACAACACAATATGCTAACATATATATAATATACATACATAGCTAAGTTAACTATATTCATAAATACTTATTTAAGAGGCTATGTGTGTGTATGTGAACATGGCAAAGGGGCAAGTGAGGGTTAAATGGGCATACATAGTGTATACATATCAAAGAGTGTCAAAGTGTAAGTGAACAATGTGTCAAGTGTGATAGTGTCAACATAGTGTAAGGGGGTACATGAGGTAATATAGGATTTGTGTTAACATAGAACATTACATCTCATTAACTTGTATATTACATACATTACATCTATTATTATATTACATTCATGCTTGCATTCATTCATCATTCATTTATTCTCTTGCACCACTATATGCACCATACATTACATACTATGGAACATACATATTCATTACAAGCCATACTTATACATGCTTACATTAGATAGGATACTTATACCTCATACATCATTTATTTAAACATTTACTCATGCTTGCATTCTCTATTTAATTACATAATGTATATATATTAACATGGGTTAAAATCAAATAGAATATTATATTACACACAAGGGTGCACAAAATGCATATGCCGAATAGTAACTCCTACTAATAATCAATACTGTACCATCTCAGCATGAACTAAAATCTAGGATTAGAGTATGTTATAGATCTATGTGTTAGCTTTCCGAAACTTCAAACGGATCGCGTTTTCGTTTCCGAAAACTCCCGGAATCGCGAAAACACCGAGAACGCATTTGTCTTTCGTACAGCTGACACTCAAATAATTCTCTAGAAAGTTACAGAAGGAATTAGGCCTATTAATACATGTTTTTGGAAATCTAACTTCAATACGCTTCTTTTAAAAAAAAGGGAGATTAAACCGAGCTTTGAGCTAGAAGTTATGACATTTCTAAGTTAGGGCTGAAATTAAAAACGTGGATAAAAATCATGACGGATTTGGGTAGTTTGAGACAAAAGAACACAAGTATATAACATAATATATCAAGAACTCACTCTCTACACTAATATATATATATATATATATATATATATATATATATGAGACACTATAGAACACATCTCCAATACAAAAATATGAGATTAAACATGTAATAATTCATTCATACATAACAACAACACATAGTGTGTCCAAATTTGGGGTTTTTCCACATGGACACAACCACAACACAAAGGACACTCCTATGACCTCCAAATGGACACGAAATGGACACAAATAGAGATACAACCATGGGGGTCATTCCTATGGGTTCAAAATAGACCTATATGCATGAGGAAATGGAAAGGAGAAGGGATTTATACCTCCCGGTAGATCGAATCGAAGAAAAACCTTCCCGGAGCGACACCGACACGTAGAGATTCCAAAAGGACACGAACGATCTCCGAATCCTTCCAAACTTGGGTAGCTTCCTCCTTGGCTAGAATGGAGAAGGAAAGAAGAAGATTTGGTGGCGAAATGGAAGGATTTGGTGGAGAAATTGCTAGGGATTGCTCTCTAGAAATTTGGGGAAGAACAAGAGAGAGAGTGTGGATGAGAATTATGAAATGAACTTGAGCCTATCCTCTCCCAAAGTGGCTGGCCATATGGGGCTATTTATCCTATTATGGTAAGGTCCAAAATGCCCCCACTAACCTATTCTACGAGTATTAGGAAAGGGCTAATTGGTTGGGGCTAAATTAGTCATTCTAAAGTCTCTAATCACACTAACCTTATCCATAATAATTAGTCTAACCTCTAACTAAAATATTTCTATCATGTGGACTAAAATTAATATCATGTGGGCCATACCTAACTAGTGTGTGGGTCCCACTAGAGTCAAACTACCCCGGGTTCCCGTTTCAAGTCGGATTGAGTTGAAATTCGAACCCGACTCAAATAACCCCAAAACAATATCATAAATAATAAAATAATATCAAAATAATTCAAAGAGGTCAAATGCAAAAATATCCTTAGGCCAAAAATGATATTAAAATATCATAATCACATGATTAGGCTCTAAGTCAAACAGTCTCTAGGGTTTCACTAGCAAAACGTCAAAACCATAAGTCATTGATTTAAATAATTTTAAAATAATTTAAAATTACCAAAAATCATATCATGAATTAAATATCATTATTAAAATAATTATAAACACAAAATTTCAAAATTACCCTCATTTGGGAAACTGGGTGCTACAAGTATATCCATAGAGTTAAGGTCGATTAGAGGGGGGTTCAGCGCATCCTCCATATTTACGAGTCCGTCTTCTTCATATGTTGTGCAGCTAAAGGTTGCTTATGGATAATGAGATGGATTTTAGGAGCGGTATGACGAAACACACAGTCTCCTCTTGCCTTCCAAATAGACCAAAGAATAGCTAGTGACCCCCAGTCTGAAAGTTGCATGGGCCTGTGTGTCCATGATCCAGTGGCGCAGTAGCACGTGAATGTCAAGATCAGTGTCCATGTCAAGTCTCGATCCCGAAGGATCGAAAACTAGCCACTGGACGTGATGCCGTACAAGTCTAGATTGTACTTGTACAAGACAACCATTACAGTTCCTGGTATTTCTCAAAAAACAACGACAGCGCAGTAAAACTAAGCAGATAAATTAAAGTCACACAAGATATGAAGAAATGTATCTCTTTATTTATTATCTCAAATGATTACAAGACTTGCAGCTGAATACCGAGTTTACAACAGTTACAAGACTCTTGAATAGCCGACCGAATATATATACTTGCCATTTAGGCTACAACTGAATATGCCGACTTTGCTTACAATGAACTTGTCGATTCGGCTACAATCTCATGGGTTCATCTGAGTTACACTGTTCCATACATTATGTCCCGTATAGCAGAAGATATCATCTTGTAAGAAGAGCTTCTGCGCACCCATTCGATTCATCGATGCCAAGCACTGACCAAACGATTTTCCCCATACACAAGCACTTGTAATTAATATTGCCCACAACGTGGGTTAGTACATCATCAATGTACTAACAAGAGGTGCTGGCCCAACTCATCTAAGAAGACAATACTAAGTAATCATGTTATAGAACATTATTAAAAGTGGTATTTCTCGTTGCCTTTGAGTCAATTAGCAGTTCATATTCGACAGAAGTAAAGCATGCAAATCTCGTAGCTAACATAATATAAAGTAATATGGTATCACCCTTTGGTGATCTTACCCACTACCGTGTACCCATCCCTGTACATTTATAATACTTACTCAGCCTGCACAAGACATTGTTAGGAATAATATCATGATTCAATATATTTGTCACCGTTCAGGTGATTCTTACCAACAGCCGACATCTTTTCCTGTAATTGAGTAATAACTTACTCTGCCTGCATAAGACATCATTAGCAGTGGACCTATCTATATGAGGTCACTGGTGACACGTCATCTTGGACCTTCTTTCAGGTATAACGGCATCCCTTACAATGCGAGTAGCTAGCCCCACTGAAGGTCCCGTATACCGATGCCAGTACGTCAGCACCAATTCTTGTTTCCCCTATGATGAACCAGGTCCGTGGTCTCGGATTACCGTTCATGACCATGCAAATATATGCAACTTATCTATGAAGAAACATATAATGCATGATAAAAAAACTACGTAAATAAGTCATCATTCTTAATAAGCCATTGTTCTCATTCGTATTGCCATATTGCCTAATCTAGGGTCTTAGTGTAATCAACATTCTACATCGGCGACAGGATAATAGAATGTGATTACCTAAGCACTTCCTCACATCTTTGATACCATACATCTTTCCAACTAAAACTCAATGTACTCACCGTCCAATTCTTGGGACTTAGCATATGTTTAGCATACGTTCATCGAGCTAAGACTCGACATACTCACCGTCCAAGTATTTGGAACTTTGTATTCACCTGTCATGTATTTCATAGTAACAACATGCAAGCCCACAATTCATGAAATCATTCAAAGCACACAATCGATAGAAATAATTCGTAACAGTTTTCGGATCATGTGATTAATTATCTTTGATTATCTTTTCGACTTTCATGTAAAGTGTTATTCAGCAACTCGACGAGTAAACATAGCATACTATCCTTTTTATGAAGCGTGAAGCTAAAAGATCTTCGAAGAGTTCAACACTACTCACATTTATAAGACGATTCTCGCCTCGATCGCATAGCCTTTCGAGCAATCTTTCGTATAATCCTAGTTCCAATAAGGCTTCATCGAACCAACCATCCATCATAAGACATCTTGCAGGTCGGGATAATACAGTCCACTAGTAGACTAATAGGGCAGGCGAACCATACTGAGTAGGTGATCTGACTGTCTAGTAACAAATGGTTGGCATCTTCATCATGGAGGAGGCAAAAGGGGCAAAGTGGATTAGTAGATGGGATTCTCTTATTGATTGATGTTAGGAGGGGGGAAGGCGTTGTTCAAGAGACTCCATGTGAAGACCAATATTTTTGGCGAGATATTCTTCATTTTTTATAGGTTTTTCAGACCATAGGGTCGATGGGGGATGATGAACTGATTGGCGCCATTCTTCGTATGCTTTTGTAGATGGATTTTGTTGTGAACTTTCTCGTCCTAGAGGATGTCCAGATGAGCTCGTCCATACCATCTTCGTCATTGAGGCTAATGTCGGCAATGGCCTTGCTTTCCAATGGTGAGAAGATTGTGTTGATGAGAGGCAGGTTCCATGTGCAAGCATTAGGTATCATGAGATCTCTAACAAGTGTCGACCCAGGCGTATCAGACGGACATGCTGACACTTTAAAACTTATGACTTTTGGGACCCAGGGTTCCTGAATACTCACCCATCCACCTTTGATTTTCCAATAGACCTTCTCTTCCATAAAGGGGCGGACTTCTAAGATGCTCGACCATGTTGACGACAGCCGTCTGCGCTTGGTTGCAGTCCAAATGGACTTGTTTTGTAGGTACACTCCTCAGAGGAGGCGCACCCACAATTGGTTTGGCTTTGTGAAGAAGGTCCATAGGAGCTTGCCGATCAAGGAGGTGTTAACCCACTCCGGATTCCTGAATCCAAGGCCGCCTTCTCTCTTCGGCTTGGTGAAGTTGTCCCACGCTAGGAAATGCATGTGCTTTTCAGAGCTATTGTGTCCCCACCAGAAGGATCGTTGGAGAAGTTCCATTTTGTGTGTGATACCGTTAGGGATTTTGTAGGATGACATATAGTAGGTTGGGATCGAACCAAGAGTGGAATTGATTAGGACCCCTCGGCTGGCATGTGATAGCAGCTTAGTTTTCCAAATCCAGTCAGCATCCGCATTTGTCGATGATTGGTTTGAAGGTGGATATCTAATTTTTTGAGTGGAGGAGGGGATGTCCCTAAGTATTTATCCATATTACTCATGAATGGTTGTAAGATGGAAGCTAGAGTTTGCTGCTTTGTGCTCGGGACTTGCCGGCTGAAGTAGATACTAGATTTCTTGAAATTTATCTTCTGTCCCGACTAGGATGAGAATAGCTCGAGTATGTCCCGCACTGCCATTAATGAGGCTTAGTTTGTCTAGCCAAATATGAGGAGATCATCGGCAAATAGTAGGTGTGAGATGGAAGGAGAGAAGCGGTTGATTCGGATTCCACGAAAAAAATCATCTTACTCGTATCTGTAAAAGAGTCGAGAGAGTACCTCTGAACAAAGTATGAAGATGAAAGGAGACATGGGGCATCCTTGCTGAATACCCTGCTTAGGCAAGAAGAAACCTTCGGGTGATCCGTTGATGATGACCGAAAATGAAGATGTTGTGATACAGTTCATGATGAGTGCCTTGGAGTGATCACGAATACCCAGTCCATTCAGTACACTTCTGATGAACGTCCAGCCTAGGTTATCATATGCTTTGGCCATATCGATCTTGAGCACGTAGGAGTTTTTCTTTCTAGGGAAATACTTCATAGCATGGAATAGCTCTTGAGCAATGATTATGTTATCAGTGATAAGTCGACCCGGTATGAATGCATTCTGGAAAGGAGACACAAGCTTGTCCATAAGGGGCCGTAATCGAGCAGTCAAGATCTTGGAAATGGCATTGTAGGTGACGTTACAGAGAGAGGACGAAAGTCTGTTGGGGTGATTGGGGCTTGCATTTCGGGATGAGGGCGAGGTGGGTGTGGTTGATGGGGGTGCGCAAGTTGTTCTTGTTGGGTTTTGGCCTCTTTTGTTTAGAACTTTAGTCCCACATCGGCTAGGCCAAAACAAATGTATCTCTATATGTTAGCTTTCCTATTCTAGAGATGCACATGTGGTGTGGAGGTGCACATGGGTGTGCCATGTGGGGTTATTTTTCTAATAGGAAAAAGGCTAAATCAACAATTGAAAGCATTAATGCTTTTTGCTCTTGGGAAATTTATTTCCATGGGAGCTAAGCCCCGTAGGGGCTTAGCGACTCGGACTCGGACTCGGGCTCAAGGGCTCATGAGGCATAATGTGGCATTTTGTTGGCGTACTTTGCACTTAGCATGTCAGTATCGTCGCTAGGTGCATAGTACGCTTAAGTTACGCTCGTTGTGCGAGCCACTTGCGTGACCACGTTACGCGGCCCGTTACACGAGCCCAGTTATGCTGGCCCATTTACGCAGTCCAGTGCGCGCAGTGTGCGCAGCATACGTAGAGTACGCAGAGTGCGCAGCGTACGCAGTATACGTAGAGTGCGTAGTGTGTACAGGTTGCGTAAAATGGCTGTGTGCGTAAAGTGCAAATCACGCTGGTTACGCGAGTGGCACAAATTATGGCAGAACGTGTCTTTGCATGTTCTGAGTGGTTGCTCCATGTTCAGGGTGGTTATTACCACGTCCCTAATATTGTGCTAACCGGGCAGTTGTTGTTGGGGCCTATATAAGGTCTCCTTCTTCTCTCTCACAGTAAGAAACTAATACACAAGTAGTAGACAGAAAGTTTACAAGTGTTTAGAAGCTTTGAGAGAGAAGAGAGGTATTGTACCAGCATTGAGTTTTGCACAGGAGTTCGTGTTCATCCGAGGAGTCAGAAGAGCAAGTGTGTTCCAAGTTCTCCGACGAACTTGTTGGTTCCTGGAAGCTATTCGTATGGGGCGAATAAAGCTTTGAGCAATGGTGATCATTCACCCCATCAGGAGTTTTCCATCTTTCGCCTGTCACCTTCTTCATTTATCAGGATTCTATTAGCGCACCTTCGGTGAAGTGTTTGTGTTGGTATTATCAGAATTCTATTAGCGCACCTTCGGTGAAGTGTTTGCGTTGGTATTATCAGAATTCTATTAGCGCACCTTCGGTGAAGTGTTTGCGTTGGTATTATCAGAATTCTATTAGCGCACCTTTGGTGAAGTGTTTGCGTTAGTAGAAATATGTGCACCTTCTGTGAAGTGTTGTATTAGTAGAATTTCTGTTACGTACCTTCTGTAAAGTGTTACGTAATAACGATTGTTTTTACAATTATTACGAATTTTTTGTTTTCTATCAAAAAATTGTGCCCCAGCAATAACAATCTCAAAGCTTTATTGCTACGATGGAAAACGTTAATGTTTCACTCTTCAATTCTAACTTTTGTAAGTTAGAAAAGTTTGATGGAGAACATTACCAAGTCTGGAAGAGAAAGGTTTATCTCACCCTTCAACTCAAAGACGTAGATCACGTGCTTCTGGAGGAAGAACCTACTGTTCCAGATGTTGGGTCTGCTGCCGCAATCACCGCGGCTATTAAACTTCAAGCAAAATCGAGAAGGTAAAATAGTATTTGCAGGCTGCTTATCCTGAATGCTATGGAAGATTCCCTTACAGAATCCTATTCTAAGAAGACTATCGCTAGAGACATATGGGAGTCTCTAGAAAAACTCTACGAAGAAGACAAGAACCGCAGTAAAATCTTTGTGGTTGAAAGATATCACAAGTGGTTCTTTGAGGATGAAAAGTCTATGCTGCCGCAGGTAAAGGAGTTCCTGAAACTGCGACAGAAGCTGGAAGAAGAGGCGATGCCCCTCCCCGACAAGTTTGTTGTTGGAGGGATTGTCTTAAAGCTTCCCGCTGGGTGGAGCAAGTTCTATGCAAACATGCATAGGAAGAAGCTGGAGATTACCCTTGAAGATCTCCTGCAGGAAATTTATGTTGAGGACCAGTTGCTGGCTCAACTGAAGGTGGACGCACTGTCCAAGCAATTGGCTAACGCCAATATGATTTATACCAAGAAACCAAGGGAAAAGCAGGCGGCTTCCCACAGCAAGAAGAAGGACCCTGACAATCTAAAAGTCAAAGGAACTTCTTTCAAGAAAAAGAAGCCAAAGTCTCAAATGCCTTGCTTCAAGTGTGGCAAGAAGGGCCACTTTAAGAATGAGTATAAAGCAAAAGCCAAGCAATCGGAGCAAGGAGAGCCTAGTAAGGTAACTATGATCAATGATGTTGTTGCTATGATTGTGCAGGTTGATGCGGTAGGAACTGATGCTGACTGGTGGATAGACACTGGAGCCACCTGCCATGTTTGCTCTAGCAAGGAGTGGTTCACCACCTACACCCCTATTTTTGATGTGGTTATGGTGGCGAACCAGGCACAAGCTGAAGTACTCGGGATCGGGACTGTGGTGTTGAAGCTGACTTTGGGGAAGTCTATGACGCTTCAAGGTGTGAAGCACGTACCTGCTATCGCCAAGAACCTGATCTCAGGAGGCCTACTCTGTAACGCAGGCCTCAGGATGGATATCAATGCTGGCCAGATGGTGATGTCTATCAGGGGAACATATTTCGGGAAAGCTTTTTATACCGAAGGAATGTTCAAAATTCAGCTTGTAAATCAGTTTAATGTTGTTAATACAATCACCCATTCTGCTTATACTTATGAGTTGTGGCATAATAGGCTAGGACATGTTCATTCTAAATGAATTAACAGAATGTCTAGTCTAGGGCTTATCTCCAAGTGTGGGGGTAAGGTAGAGAAATTTAAAGTTTGTGCTCAAACTAAGATCACAAGGAAATCCTTTCCTCGGGTTAATCGAAGTACAGATCTTCTGGAGTTAGTACACTTAAATATCTGTGACTTCAAACAGTTCTCTACAAAGGTCGGAATGAAGTATTTTATAACCTTCATCGATGACTTCTCAAAGTATACATTCGTTTATTTGCTGAAGGCTAAAGACGAAGCATTCGAGAAGTTCAAGGAGTTCAGAGTCGAAGCTGAGCGGCAGACTGGACAACAACTCAAAAGAATAAGAAGTAATCGAGGTGGGGAGTACAGGTCTCATGAATTCGCATCGTTCTGCAAAGAACATGGAATTATCAATGAGACTATGGCTCCGTACTCTCCTCAATCAAACGGAGTAGCAGAGAGGAAGAACAGAACGTTAACAGAAATGATTAACTCAATTTGTTGACTGTTGGCCTTTCTAAGGGCTACTGGGGTGAAACTGCATTGACGGCCACTTTTATTCTAAATAGAGTGCCTCATGCAACTTCAGACGTTACTCCTCATAAACTCTGGTTCAAGGTCAGATCTAACTTGAATGTTATTCAAGTGTGGGGGTATCTGACATATGTCAAGCTTCCAGATCTGAAGATTCAGAAGCTTGGGACAAGGACTACTAAGACGATCTTCTTGGGGTATGCCGAGAAGAGTTATGCTCGGAGATTTTTTGATATTGAGACAAATCATATCATTGAATCTCGTAACGCAGAATATTTTGAAGACAAATTTGCAAGGTACAAGAATATTGTACTTGCGGATGTACCGGAGAACAATGAGGGTGTGCAGCAAACTGAAGTCTTCAATGAAGATGTGGTCCAAGAAGATGTTGTTGAAACAACGATTGAACCAGAACAAGCTGAGCCGTCAGCTAAGCGTATGAGGAGGCCGAAGGACTTCGGAAGTGACTTTGTCACCTATCATATGGAAGCAGATCCTCTTACCTATGATGAGGCGATGAAGACCAGAGACGCAGTTTTCTGGAAGGAGGCGATTGACAATGAAATTGATTCCATCACCTCAAATAATACTTGGGTGTTGGTTGATCTTCCTGAAGGAGCAAAACCCATCGGATGCAAATGGATCTTCAAGAAGAAGATGAAAGCAGACGGAACTATTGACAAGTTCAAGGCTAGGTTGGTAGCCAAGGGATTTTCTCAGAAGCAGGGAATTGACTATTTTGACACGTGGGCTCCAGTTGCCCGGATGACTACCATCAGAATGTTGATTGCTCTCGCAGCGATACATAAGATGGTGATACATCAGATGGATATGAAAATGGCTTTCCTAAATGGCGAGCTGACCGAAGAGATATACATGCAACAACCAGAGGGATTTGTCGTCAAGGGTCTTGAAGACAAAGTCTGCAAGTTGGTAAAATCTTTGTACGGTCTTAAACAGGCTCCCAAGATGTGGCATGAGAAATTTGACAAGGTTATAAGGTCAAATGGCTATATGATCAGCGAGACGGACAAGTGTGTTTACATGAAGTTCGCTGATAGAAGAGGTATGATCGTTTGTCTGTATGTGGACGACATGCTTATCCTAGGTATGGATATAAGCTGTGTCACGGAGACAAAAAGGTTCATCTCGAGCAAGTTTAGTATGAAGGACTTGGGGAAAGCTGGTGTGATCTTAGGAATCAACATCATCCGGACAGACACTGGACTAGCGCTGTCACAGTCTCATTATATTGAGAAAATAATCACTCGTTATGGGTATCGAGATCTTCCAGGGATCGATACACCGTACAGGTGTGATCTGAAGCTGAAGCCTAATTCAAAGGAAAGCGTCAGGCAGCTGGAGTATGCAAGCGTAATCGGGAGTTTGATGTATGCTACTTCTGCCACAAGGCCTGACATAGCTTTTTCCGTGGGAATGCTGAGTCTTTTCACGAGCAACCCTGGTGTTGAACAATGGAAGGCTGTAAAACGGGTTATGAGATATCTCAAGAAGACTCAGACAGACATACGCACTGTACTAAAGCGGAGATCCGCAGGTAGTGGAAGGCTTCAGTGATGCCAGTTGGTGCTCAGATTTGGAGAGCAAGAAGTCCACAGGTGGATATATTTTCACAATAGATGAAGCTGCTATATCATGGAAGTCGAAGATGTAGAAAATGCTCTCGCGGTCATCCATAGAATCTGAGTTCTTTGTACTTGACACCGCAGCCGAGGAAGTAGAATGGCTTCGGGAGCTCATGTATGATCTTCCAGTGGTTGGGGCACAAATACCGGTAATACCGATATACTGCGACAACCAGGCGACTGCGACGGTGGCATCAAATGACCTCTTCAACGGAAAGAAGAGGACTGTGCGGTTAAAGCACAGGGCAGTACACGATCTTATTAAGAGAGGTGTAATTGCAGTGATTGATGTTCGGAGTCAGAAAAACCTGGCGGATCCGTTCACCAAGGGCCTCAAGCGCCAGCTGGTCGATGACTCAGCATGTAAAATGGGCTTGAAGGCATTTTGATATTAGTTATTGTATTCCTACCATAAAGTTTTATGCTATTAGTTCAAGAATTTATCTACTAGGCATCTAGCTTTTGGTTCAAGGGAGGACCATTAACTGGAAGAATATCAGGAACGGTAGGTACATGTTCTATTGGGTATGGAGAGATTACGGACCTATAACCACTGTTGTCTACTGTTGTTTTCTGCGAAAAATGATTCCTGTGGGAAGGTTGGCTTAAATGCCTTAATGAGTTCTCAGGCATAGTAAATGTCTGGTGTGCTTTACAGGAAGCACGGTAGAATAGCACTACAAGGAATGAAACTCCATGCTACAGTGGGGTGACTCCACAATGAGGTTCCTATATGTGGGGTGCTGCCCAGGAATAGGATAAAGCCTCGGCTTTACAGGCCAAGTCACAGCGGCGTAGCAATAGCCTAATGCTGTATGTTAAAAATAAAGAGGGGTGTAGTCAGCACTACAAAGAGGAGGAGTTCCTCATGTTACAGTGGTACGACACCACGATGAGGTACCCGGTTAGGGATAAAGCCTCGGCCTTGTAAGCCATGTCGTTGCGGCGTAACACCACAAGGGGGCCTAAGGCTTCATGCTGGGTAGTTTGGCACTACAAAGAGGCGGTTGCCTCATGCTATAGTAGTATGACACTACGATGAGGTTTTTGGTACGGGGTAAGGCCTCGGCTTTAAGCCATTTCATAGCGGCGTAGCACTGCAAGGGAAGCACAAAGCGCTTCATGACATGTCTCTTTATAATGAAATCACCTATAGTGTATGGACAAAGAGATATCAGGCCGTCTCTTGAGGGTAAACTTGTAGACACCCAAAATTATATACTGAAACCAGGCTGGCACAGGGCCTTTAATGTATAGCCAGAAGCACATGTAACTACATTATGTAAGTGGGAAGAATTTCAGCTATGATACAGAATTCAAGGCTTAGTCCATTCTTGTATTAGAGTCTGTTGTTTGACCCATGCGGGAAGATTCAAGTCGTCAGTGACATCTCTCCTAATGTATGATGGACAGTTACTGTGGGGAACACTTATATCCATATATATAGAGATATGTGGGGGATTGCTGGGTTTTGGCCTCTTTTGTTTAGAACTTTAGTCTCACATCGGCTAGGCCAAAATAAATGTATCTCTATATATTAGCTTTCCTATTCTAGAGATGCACATGTGGTGTGGAGGTGCACATGGGTGTGCCATGTGGGGTTATTTTTCTAATGGAAAAAAGGCTAAATCAACAATTGAAAGCATTCATACTTTTTGCTCTTGGAAAATTTATTTCCATGGGAGCTAAGTCCCGTAGGGGCTTAGCGACTCGGACTCAGACTCGGGCTCGGACTCGGGCTCGGGCTCAAGGGCTCATGAGACATAATGTGGCGTTTTGTTGGCACACTTTGTACTTAGTACGTCAGCATCGTCGCTAGGCGCATAGTGCGCTTAAGTTGCGCTCGTTGCGCGAGCCACTTGCGCGACCATGTTACGCGGCCCCTTACGCAAGCCCAGTTACGCTGGCCCAGTTATGCAGCCCAGTACGCAGCCCAGTGTGCGCAGCGTACGTAGAGTGCATAGAGTGCACAGTGTGCGCAGCATGCGCAGCGTACGCAGTGTACGTAGAGTGCGTAGTGTGCGCAGGTTGCGTAAAATGGCTGTGTACGTAAAGTGCAAATCACGCTGGTTACGCGAGTGGCACAACTTGCGGCAGAACGTGTCTTTGCATGTTCTGAGCGGTTGTTCCATGTTCAAGGTAGTTATTACCACATACCTAACATTGTGCTAACCGGACAGTTGTTGCAGGGACCTATATAAGGTCTCCTCCTTCTCTCTCACAGTAAGAAACTAATACACAAGTAGTAGACAGAAAGTTTACAAGTGTTTAGAAGCTGTGAGAGAGAAGAGAGGTATTGTACCAACATTGAGTTTTGCACGGGAGTTCGTATTCATCCGAGGAGTCAGAAGATACTACTAAAATAACCCCTTTTAGCGACGTCAGAATACGTCGCTAAAAAAGGAAAATTCGTCGCTAATTTTAATTAGCGACGTATTTAGCGACAGAAATTGGATGTCGCGTATAGGTTTGTCGCAGATTACAATTTCGTCATAGTTTGTCGCTATTTGCGACGTCACATTTGGTGTCGCTAGACGCCGCAACAGTAGCGACAGATAGCGACGTAAGAATACGTCGCCACTATGGCGACATAGGGCGACCACTTATCGACGCCGTCAACTTTATATATGATGACATGGCATGGCAGCCACATCAGCATTTTAGCAATGCCTAGCGACAACTTTAGCGACGTCAGCTCTCAGGTTGGCGACGTATAGCGATGTGTACTTTCCGTCGCAGAACATCGCAGAATGTCACAGATTTTATAAAAATAAATTAAAAAAATATAATTGGTATTTTTGTTATGTTGTGTGTCTGTGTTTACAGTGTGTGTGGAGTACAGTATTCGAACCATCGACAGTTTCGCTTACTGTTCTATGTTTTATCTTGGATAGAAAGAGCAACAGTTCATGGTACACTTCTCAGAGCTTCCTCTTCACGTCGTTCACCTTCTCATAATCCTTTACGACGTCCCGAGAAAGTGAAGGACGTAAAAATGTAGCTCTCAGAAGTACACCCTGAACTGTTGCTCTTTCTATCCAAGATAAAACATACAACAGTAATCGAAACTGTCGATGGTTTCGAATACTATATTTCACATTCACTGTAAACACAGACACACATTATCACAAAAATACACATTATATTTTTTTAAAATTTGGGCAGCACCTCCTTTGTATACCAGATCATCGCTTATAACCCAGCGTAGGTATATTTTTTATCCTCGTTGCAGATATCATCACAACTAACAGTCTCCCATCATAACAGTCTATAACTAGCAAGACGAATAACAGTCTTCCATCATAACAGTCTACAACTAAATATCATATATGTATTCAATAAAAATACCAAAAAATTAAATATCACAAACATACATGTCCAACAAACATACATGTCCAACAGAGTCAAATAATAATGAAAATTAGTGTTCAGAACGGTCAATGGGCCCATAGGGCCAATAAATACAAAGATGATAAAAAAAATCTACTGGATCACTGAGGACCCCTGTCGTGCATCTGGGATAGCATGTACTCATATTGCTCCTGTGTGAGTTGTACCGTAGGGACAGTAGGAGGCAGTACAATGTCTGGAGTCGGCGCCGTCGATGGACCGGAAGGATATATCTGCTCCAGCTCTCGCAGTCGCTCACCATACGCAGCAAGGGTACTCACCATCCTCTGAGTACTCTCCTGAAGCGAAGCCGATACCTGAGTGAGTGAGGCAGACATGGTCCTCTGTGAATGGTCCAGCTTAACCTGTCTACGCTCTGTGCACTGCGTAGACTCGGTGAGCATGTGCAAGCTGGCAGCTGTAGCCTGCTGCAGACTCATCAGCTCCTGTATACTGCGCTCGACCGCATCAAATCGTCCGGTGATCATCGGAGGGTCGGATCGTCGCTCTGCGGTAAGGTGATCAGAAATTTGCTGCTGCAACTCGCGACGCAGCTCGTTGATCTGACGATGAATATCCTGAGCTCGTAACGACGCCTGCGAAGCCGGAGACTGTGCACTGACAGAGGGGGCCCGGGATGACTCCGAAGCCAAATACGCGTCGTAGGATCCCGTACCGTAGTACGTACCCTTCTGAAGACCGCCAACGGCGGTCATCCAGAGGTCGTCCGACGATGGAGCTGTAGGCAGCTGGGAGAAAGTACCAGCCCCTCCCTCTGCTGGCGCACTAGCAGCAGCAGCCGCCTCCTCCTGTAGCCGAATAAACTCGGCCTGGAACATATTTGCTAACGTGTAAGTGTTTGCTAAAGTCTATATTGATATCTATTTTCCTGTTTTCTAAATTATAGCAAATTAATATAACGCGGGATCAGAAACGCTGGACGACGAGGGAGGAGTCGCCAACCTGCTGTAACTGCCCTGTCCCGGTAATGGACCGGGAACATAACGGTACAATGGCGTACTCGGAGATGAGGATGAGGGTACGAAATCTCCATCTCCAGCCCAAGGCTGACGAGACTGCCTAATATAAAATCCTCCGCATCGTCCAGATGGTCTGGTCATACCTGATAATAACATATGACAATAAAACAAAAAAAAATATTTATATGATTGACATCACAGATTTTTGAAAAATATCATAGTCACAGATAAAAGTGTCACTAAAGTATCACAGATTTATATGATAGAAGTGTCACTAAAGTGTCAAATATGATGATAAAACAAACGTACAGATTTAATCCTCTTCTGAAAATTTATCTAATTCGTTTAGCTCTTCTTCTTCTTCTTCTTCTTCTTCTTCTTCTTCTTCTTCTTCTTCTTCTACATCTTCACTTTTATCTGCATCTTCCTCTTCAGATAATTCTACTTCTTCTACACAATTAGATGTGTAATAAGGAACTTTCGTCGTGTCCACTTCTATAATATTTGTTACAAGAGGTAGTTCATCCTCTTGATAAGCTATATCGTCAACCTCAAAGGTATTTCTAGCTTTGGTCTTGCATACTGCCCACCAGTCCGACCTTGTTGTTTTCTGTTTAGGATAACTTGTGAAGTACACGAGATGAGCCTGACTTGATAGGACAAATGGTTCATAGGCTTGATATCGACGCCGATAGTTTATATCAACAAGATCGTGCTTGTCTACTTTCCAACCTTGACCTTCAATCGGATCGAACCAATCACACCTGAATAACACAATCTTAGCAGGCTCTATTCCATAACTATATGTCAGCTCCACGATCTCCCGTAGCACGCTATAAAAATCGTTGCCCGCATCAACATCTTTGTAGTTCGAAGATCTGATACACAAACAGCTATTTTTGGTGGAGTCGAGATCCACAAAGTTGTCTCTGATCGGGCAAGTTGTTGACTTAAACCTAAACCCATTAACAAAGTAGCTTGGCCATATTTTTGCATCATAAATTGGTCCCTTGGCTAGCATTCTAATAGACTCATTCTCAAGTCTTGCGTATGGACGATCGACCTAAATACCACGAAAGAAGCAATTAAGCTCATTCTCAATCAAGTGCATATACAGAAAGGTAATTATAGAGTTCTCAAGTCTTACATATGCACTCAACCATGATGGAAAATAATGCCTCATTTCTTGTTCTAGTTATTCTTCTGTTATGTGTGGCCTACCTGACCTCACATCATCATTAAATATGCTGAAAATAACATCGTTCAATTAATGTAATAGTATAATAATCAACACTATTAAAATAATGTAGACGTATTAATTACTTATCCCTCCAGTTTCTCTACTTCCTCCTCGTCGCAGTTGAGTAATACATACACCTGAGCAGCCCTTAGCTCATCATCGTTCAGATATCTCTTCTTTATTTTACCCGATGGCTTTCCTGGAGCATTGAATACCTTCAGTATTATATCATTACTTTCATGATCTCCGTCATCGTTTCTGGAAGCTCTCGTTCTATTAGTTGCAACATGAGGCTTAAAATACATCGAACAAAAGTTTGTAATCTCCTCGAGAACATAGGCTTCACAAATAGAACCCTCGACTCGTGCCTTATTTTTTACCTTTCTTTTTAGGTGATTCAAATATCGCTCGAACGGGTACATCCATCGATATCCGATGAGTCCACCAATACATATCTCATAGGATAGATGAATCGGCAAATGCTCCATAGAGTCGAAGAATCCAGGAGGAAACACCCTCTCTAGCTTGCACAGTATTACCGTAATGTCAGTTTCTTGCTTTTGTAGACGATCAACGAGTAATTTTTTAGAACAAAGATCCCTGAAGAATATGCTAAGCTCCGTCAATGGATCCCAAACTGCCTGCGGTAAGAATTCCTGAAATGCAATCGGAATTAACCTCTCCATGAAAACGTGACAGTCGTGGCTCTTCATACCCGTCAATTTATTTTCCTTCGGATCGACACATCTTCTCAGATTTGACACATATCCGTCTAAAAATTTTAGGCCCTAGATCCACCGACAAAGTCTCACTTTATCCTCCTTGTCCAGCGAGAAAATTGACTTCGGCAGGAACTGTTTTCCATTCTGCTCTATCAAATGCAACGCAGGGCGTTTGCATATTTCTTCTAAGTCCAACCTGGCCTTGGGATTGTCTTTCGTTTTTCCCTTTACGTCCATCACAGTATTAATTATGTTATCAAACACATTCTTCTCAATATGCATGACATCAAGATTATGTCTGATCAGATTGGTACTCCAGTATGGCAGATCCCAGAATATGCTCCTTTTTGTCCAGTTATGATCCCTACCAAATCCATCGCACTTGTACCCAGTTGTAGGATCTTCGATAGCACTTGGAAAATCTCTAACCTTCTCCCATATCGTGGCTCTGCACCACCTTGGCGGTGGATCACCCTTTTCTACAACGTCGGCACAGAATGCATTCCTGTTCCTTCTGAACGGATGATCTTTTGGCAGAAATTGCCGATGACAATCAAAGAAGCACGGTTTTTTTTTCGTGTTTCAAGCGAAAAGCCTTACTACGGTCCATGCAATACGGACATGAGAGACGGCCATGAGTGCTCCATCCAGATAACATTCCATAGGCCGGAAAGTCGTTGATGGTCCACATAAGGGTTGCCTTCATCTGAAAATTATGCTTCCTGGAAATATCGTACGTGTTAGCGCCTACTTTTCATAACTGATTCAACTCATCTATCAAAGGCTGTAAGTACACATCAATGTTCCTCTTAGGATTGTTCGGACCAGGAATTATAACGGTTAGAAACATGTACTGATTCTTCATGCACATCCAAGGCGGTAGGTTATACGGAGTGACAATCACAGGCTAGCACGAATACTGGGATCCCGAAAGACCAAAAGGAGTAAAACCGTCAGAAGATAGCACCAACCTGACATTATGCGGATCTGAAGCAAAATTAGGATATACTCGATCAAAGTGCTTCCACGCTTCTCCATCGGATGGGTGATCCAACACTCCTTCAATCTGTTCTCGCATGTACCAACTCATATTTTCGGCCATCTCTTTTACCATAAATAATCTTTGCAACCACGGCGTTAAAGGCAAGTAGTGCATTGAATCGGTCGGTCTTCTTGCAACGGTAGACCTTCCTGTACTAGTTGTCTTATAGCGATCAGTACCACAAAATCTGTACACATCTGCGTCCTTGTCGTCTTTGTAGTACTGCATGCACCCATTGCGACAAGAATCAATTTTCTCGTATCCCATCCAGAGCGAGCTCACCATCCTCTTAGACCGATAGAAGTCTTTAGGTAACTTAGCACCCGCCGACAAGATCTCTATAATCAACTCCAACACTCGGTTGTAGCATTCTTGCGACATGTTAAAATCTGACTTAATGCTCAATAGTCTTGTAACCACCTCCAACGGTGAATGATCCTCACAACCAGGATACAATGGAGTCCTTGCATTCTCCAGCAACTCCATGAACTTTGCAGCATCGACATTCGGTGCCTCCTCAGCTGCATCATGAACGAAACTAGGACCCGCAGCATCGAAAACCATTTTCACGCACCCGTCGTCGTATGCATGATTATCTGAAACAAAATTAGGTCCCGCATGCATATACGGCTCAACATAAGGCTCCGGCTCTGACGCTAAAGACACCAGTTCTCCGTGTGCGGTCCACTGATAGTAATTAGGCGTGAAACCCCTCGAGTACAACTGATATGTCACTTTCACTTCTGGATAATATTTCACTTTATGACATTTCACACACGGACACTTAATTTTGGTGCCGTCCATGTACTGAGGGAACGCCTTAGCAAACTGCAGGAACTGCTCTACTTTCGCTATGTATTCATCCCGTACACCACACATATCATCAGGACGACGATTTTACATCCATGAACGATTCCGCAAGTAGTAATTCATATCCATTTAGAAATAATTCTGCAAAGATGGACACACATGTTCAGCACAGTAACTAGTCAAACTGGGTGAAGTTGAGTTGACTAATTTAATATCTTGGACAAACTAGTCAAACTGGGTGAAGTTGACTAAGTCTAGGCAATTATCCTTCACTAGACATAGACATGGAATAAACACCGATATTTGCAGTGTCCGAACTTCCTAGTGTATATTATAGTAGAAAGTCATGGTAACCGTGTGTAGGGGTGCAACTCGGGCGGGTTGGGTCGGGCTTGAGGTCAACCCGAGCCCAACCAGATGAATCATAAGCCTAATCCGAACCCAAGCCCGGCCCGACCTCGGGTTCAACATATGAAGCCCAAGACCAAGCCCGGAGGATCGGGTTGAACTCGGGTTAGGTCGGGTCCATCGGGTAATGTTGACCAACTATTGACTTTCAGTCAACTGGTCAACTCTTGTTTGGTTTCGGGTCAATTCTAGTCACTTTTAGGCTAAGTTTGACTTTCGGTTGACTTTCGTTGACTTTTGGTCAAAAACGGTCAACCGAGGTCAAAACTAGTCTAGGAGCACTATTTCTGACCATTACAACCAAGGAAACCACATTCTAACCATATCTTAATATCTTAAACTCATACCTTAGCTTCTAGGCAATTACCTTAACTTACCCTATTACCTTACCAAGGTAAAGTCACTATCAAATCCCTACCTTAGTTTCTAGGCACTTCTACCTCAACATGGTATCCTAATACCATGCCCTCGTATCCCGATACCATGCCATGGTATCTTGATACTCTAATTTCATATCTAGAAGTATCTTAGAACTTTACCCTTTCATAGGGTAAATCCTAATTACCTCACTAGTATACCATACCTCAACATGGTCACTAACACTCTAACTAACTCTCCCACCTAAACATTCAAGGGTTAATGGACTGATTTGAGATGGAAAGGATGGATGGAGGAATGAATGTGGGTGAATGGATATATGGATATGTATGTTTGAATAGATGAATGAAAAATGGTATAAATGAATGGTGGAATGAATGTTTGGATGAATGTATAAATTAATGGATGGACTATGGCTGAATTGGATGCATAAATGTATGACTGAATGAATGGAGGAATGTGGATGGAAGAATGAATGGAAGGATTAATGAGTGGTGGCTGAATTGAGCATGGATAGAAGAATGTATGGATTAATGAATGTGGAAAAGGGGCTGAATGGATAGATGGAATAGGGGGCTGAATGGTGAGTGGTCGAAATGGATCACCGAATGGCTGCTTCCCCCCCCCCCCCCTAACCCCCTCACACTGCTGCAAAGCAGCAGTTCCCAACTGCTACTGCTGCAGTTCCTTATACTGCTACTGCTGCTGTTGCATATGCAGTCCCCTGTGGGGACTGCTGCTGGCCGAGAGGTCAGCATGCCAAATGGCTCCTGCTGCTGCCATTTCAGCAGCTCCCCCCCCCCCATCCTCCACTGCTCCCTCACTCTCTCTATCACTCTCTATATCCCTCTCTCTATCCCTCTCTATATTTCTCTCTAAACCACAACAACACCTACAAATATATATTTAGATTAAGATACATAGATATAGACACACACACACACCAATAAATATATACATTGACACACAATATATATATATATATATATATATATATATATATATATATATATATATATATATATATATATATATATATATATTATTTTGACACACAATATATATATATATATATATATATATATATATATATATATATATATATATATATATATATATATATATATATATATAAAAAATATATATATATATATATATATATATATATATATATATATATATAGAGAGAGAGAGAGAGAGAGAGAGAGAGAGAGACACACACACACACACACACACACACACACACACATATATATATATATATATATATATATATATATATATATATATAAAATATATATATATATATATATATATATATATATATACACACAACTTAAATACATAACAATGAAAATATATATAAGATACAATATGATTCATTATGATACCATGAAGAACATGTCTCCAACATCCAATGATCTAACACACTTTAACATCTAACTTGAAATTCACACACACACACACACACACACACACACACACACACACACACACACACGTACAAGGACTGTGCACAGCACAGTCCCCTGTGCACAAACCCCTCCCCATAGTGTTAGGGTTAGGAATGACGTCGTGAGCTCATCGTGTTAGGGGAGGAGGGAGTTAGGGGAGGGGCTCGACGAACTCATCGTGTCTAGATTTAGGGTTGGGGCTCGAACTCATCGTGTCCCTGTCCATGTGTCCGTGTTTAGTGCTAGGGTTAGGGATGGGAATTACCTGGGGGAGGGGCTCGACGAACGGCGGCTCTCGACGGCGGAGGAGGGGGCGTTGGGTGGAGGAGGGGGCGTTGGCTTTCGGCTCTCGGCTCTCGGCTCTCGACGATTTGGGGGAGAGATCGAGAATGGGGGGAAATGAAATTTCTGAATCGGTATGTAAAAACATTAGCGACGGCTTAGAAATACGTCGCTGATCGTCGCTATTAAGAGACATAGTCTTAACTACGTCGCTAATTATCGCTAGATTCCACATATTTGCTACGTGTAACAAAAGATGTCGCACGTCGTCGCTGATTACCGACGTACGGCGACGTATTTTCTACTACGTCGCTAATGCCAATATTTAGTGACCTTACAATAGGACGTCGCTACATGACGTCGCTAAATTGACTTATTTTGGCAGTGAGAGCAAGAGTGTTCCAAGTTCTCCGACGAACTTGCTGGTTCCTGGAAGCTATTCGTATGGGACGAATAAAGCTTTGAGCAACGGTGATCATTCACCCCAGCAGGAGTTTTTCCATCTTTCGCCTGTCACCTTCTTCATTTATCAGGATTCTATTAGCGCATCTTCGGTGAAGTGTTTGCGTTGGTATTATCAGAATTCTATTAGCGCACCTTCGGTGAAGTGTTTGCGTTGGTATTATCAGAATTCTATTGGCGCACCTTCGGTGAAGTGTTTGCGTTAGTAGAAATTTGTGCACCTTCTGTGAAGTGTTGCATTAGTGAAATTTCTGTTACGTACCTTCTGTGAAGTGTTACGTAATAACGATTGTTTTTACAATTGTTACGAATTTTCTGTTTTCCATCGAAAAATTGTGTCCCGACAATGACAGTTCTCCAGAGAAGGAGCTTTGAATTGAGGTGGTGAGATTGTAACCCACGATATACCAGTATTTTTTATAAAGACTCCGATCCAGGTACTTTGAATGGACCCATACTTCTAATAGCTTGCTCGATCTCGTTAGAGTCCGGGATCGACCCCAAAGTCAAGTTTTTCTCCTCGATGATCGGGTTTGTTGATAGGGCGAAAGTGGGATTCAGAGCAAATCGATTTCTCCTTGTCCAGGGAGGTCATGCGAGGCGTTCCCAGCTTGGATAGAAATCAGTTGATTCTTCAGATCGGATATACACGCTTTGATGTTGCCATAGGTGGTCCTGCCCCAGCGGTGGAGGTTCACCAGAGTGGAATGGAGGTGTTGTGTAAATGTTTTAATGTCCGAGAAGGCAGAGTTCTTCATCCAGAAACTTTCAAAACGGAGGGGGCGACGCTTGTGTCCGAGTTGGTTGTCGGTGTTAAGGAGAATAGGGGCATGATCGCTACTGAAACGAGGAAGGGTGGCGACAGTAGAGTATGGAAAGTTGCTGCACCATTCTGGGTCCGCCATTGCTGGAACACCAACAAAACTTACTTAAATGTTAATGAGCAGCTAGCTAGCATAGATGCACATTGCAATATCTTTTGGTTCTCTTCCTCAATGGCCCGGGTTGGTCTTGCGTGGGAGCAGCCTGTGCGGCTACAAAAGGCAAGGCCCCACCAAGCAAGGGCCTCCCAAAATTTTAAAAGTTCAATATATATTAGCATACGTATATTGACAATACTCAAAAATACTTTGGAATAACAAAACTTTAGTTATTTATTTATTTATTTATTTTGATAGAAAAATGGATGTTAGCAATAATTTTAATTATATTCATAATCGATAGGGGTGAAGTCTGTGATTATTTGAATTTATTTTTCTAAGGTCAATATATATCAGCCCATAGCCCACTTGTATTCATCAATTCATCACCCATTTCTTTCAATTTATTTATAATTTATTGAGTCCTTCTGTACCTTATGAACACTATATTATATCAAAAAATTAATTTACTTATAAAATTTTATATTTTAATGTTAATTGATTAATTTTGTTTTGAATACTTCTAAAGGCAATGCGCTTTTTTCTACAGGACCTCCAATTAGGGATGAGCATTATTCGGTTTTGAACCGAAAATCGAACCGAACCGAACCGAATAAGAGATTCGGTTCGGTTAAAAAAAAAATCGGTTCGATTTCGGTTTTGAAAATACTAAATTTTCTTATTCGGTTTCAGTTTCGGTTTTGGGTTTTGGGTTTTGGGTTTCGGTCCAAAATCGAAAACCGAATAAAAAAATTTAGTTTATATATATATATATATATATATATATATATATATATATATATATATATATATATATATATATAGTTATTATATATATTAACAAAAAAAAACAAATAAACCGAAAACCGAACAGATTTAATTCGGTTCGGTTCGGTTCGGTTATTGGCCAATTCGATTTGGTTTCGATTTCGGTCCAATTCGATTTTTGGTTATTCGGTTCGGTTGGAATCGAATAAACGGAATACTCACCCCTACCTCCAATTATAGACTGATCTTGCGTAGATTATCTATCATGTATATAATACATGTCCAATACGTTACGATACGATTTGATACCATACGATACGAACACTACACAGTTATATGATAGGATGAGTCAATGGAGAGATAAGCTATCCAGTTCCTAACATCTCCTAATTAGGGCCTGTTTGGATGCCCGGGAGTCGGAGGAAAGTGGGATGAAAGTCCCACTTTTGTTGAAACTCGATTGAGTTTTAGTGTTTGGATGAAGAAGAAAACTAGGTTGCAACTGTGTTTCTCTGACACAAATGAGTTCCTGTCCCCCTCCATCTCTCCACATTTCACTTGCAACCAAAAAGTGAGGGAGGTGGCTGTGAAAGTGGTGGAAAAAAAAAGGGAAGGGCCAGATCTGACGCTCCTGCTCGACACGGCGGCGCTCCATCGTCGGTCGTTGACACCGGAGCTCCCCGCGAGCTGGACGACGCTGGGGACGCCGCCGTCAACGCCGGAGCTCCACGCGAGCATTTTCTCGAGCTGTGGACGACGCCGGAGCTCCACGGAGCTCCCCGCGAGCTGGACGACGCCGGAGCTCCACGGAGCTCCCCGCGAGCTGGACGACGCTGGGGACGCCGCCGTCGATGCCGGAGCTCCATGCGAGCATTTTTTCGAGCTGTGGACGACGCCGGAGCTCCACGATGACCGGGCTTTTGGCCTCGAGGGGGTGGAGGTGGTGTTCCGTGATGGTGGTCTTGTGGTGGTGATGGTGGTAGCAGTGTTGACGGTGGTAGCAATGGTGATGGTGATGGTGGTAGCTTGATATCTGTGTGGAGAGAGAGAAGAATGGGTGTGAGAAAGAAAAATGTGTGTGGAGAAAGAAGACTCCAGAATGCTCTGGGTCTTCTCATTTGATAGTTAATTATTATTATTGTTAATTATTATGGTAACAAATTTTATTATTATTATTAGTATAATAATAATAATAATAATAATAATAATAATAATATTATTATTATTATTATTATTATTATTATTATTATTATTATTATTATTATTATTATGGTAACAATTGTCTAACTATTTCGTATGCTCTCAATTGTCTAACTATTTCGTATGCTACACAAGTAAAATTCGTACTCTCTTAATATTTGGACAATTTTGACAATTTGCTCTCAATTGTCTAACTATTTCGTATGTTACACAAGTAAAATTCTTCTGTCTTTATACTAGGAATATGAAAAAATATAATATATTTCCTAATATTAATTAATTTAATTTATTTTATTCTATTTGTTAAAATGGCTGTGAAACTCAAAACATAATTTTTATTCCTTTAATATATACAAAATAAGAAGTTGGGGGTAACCATACCTAGGTTTACCACATCTCCAAAAAAAATTCACTTTCAACAATCCAAACAACCGAACTACTTTTTTTTCACTTACAACTACCATCCAAACACCAAACCAATTTTTATTCCACTTGCAACAGACAAAAATTACTCCATCCAAACAGATTTTGGAAAGTGGCACTTACCACAAGTCAACGGAAACTCAACTTGCTGTAAGTGTCACTTTTATACTTCCAAAGAGTTACATCTATCCAAACAACCCGTTAATGTGGGTAGAACTTAGAAGTGATTCACGAGTGATCCCTTGGGATGCTACTATCCTGTCTTATATAGATCATAATACATAAAATATTATTACAAAGTACGCTTGGCTTAAAATAGCTTCTTCTTTTTCACAGGTACCAAGCATTAATGTTATTAAATTTTGTTGTTGTCAACACTTCAACAGGATTGTGATTGTCCGAAAGAAATCACATGTCCTTTGGAGTATGCTTCAATTTATACCAACTTATCAACTTTTTCATCACCTTAATAGGTAAACCAACTGATAGGATATATCCCACTGTTTTAATCACATACCACAATACTTGGACTCGGATTTGACATCGTAATATTTTTACTTATTAATTTATAATTAATTTTTCAGAGCACTCCGATCCGAATCCAACTAACAAGACTCCTAACCCGAATCCAACCTTGACCCGGATCCGATCTGACTCAAACACAATCCAAACCCGACCCGAACCTGGTCTCGACCAAACTCGGAGCCGAACTTAGCTAAATACGATTTTATTTCCATAAAAAATAATATATCCATCTATTTATTATTTTTGTCATTCAAAATTTTACCAAACATAATAATATATATACCACTCTGTTTTTTCGGCAATAAGAAATTTTTGCCAACGCTCTGTGCAGTCTATTGATACTCACAGCTCATTTGGAGCTATGCAAATGAAGATGCACATGTCTCGAATTGAGTTTGCTGTACACCTTGATCTCCTTCTTGGCTTCGAACTGTTGAAACCTATATCGTTCCGACTTGGAGGCTCTCGATATATATATATATATATATATATATATATATATATATATATATATATATATATATATATATATATATATATATATATATAGCCAATGACCCTCTAGTATATATATATATATATATATATATATATATATATATAGCCAATGACCCTCTAGTATAGTGGTAGTGGTGAGACTTGTGGCCCGAGTACTAGAGGGTCATTGGCTATATATATATATATATATATATATATATATATATATATATATATATATATATATATATATATATATATATATATATATATATATATATATTGGAAGAAGGTAATTATATTGATAATAAGTAGTTACATGATAACTTGATGGTGTAATCACAAAATAGACTCACTCATCCAACATCACTTTTACATCATACTCTATATTGTGTAGAGCCCCCCGCACAGGTGTGTTTAACCCTTCGAAGATACGATTGTTCCTCTCTTTCCAGACGTGCCAAACAGCGGCGACCAATCTAACTCGAGCCGTGGTAAACCATCTGCTTTCCCTTTGTCTAGCTCGACTAATTTCTTCTATAATGTCCTCCTTACCTCTGCCTCCCGACCCTCCTAACTGCATCTGTCTTCTTTGTTATTGCCATACTTCCCAGCCATATCCGTATTGGGAAAAAAATATGGTCTATTGAGTCGTTACGTTGAGCACAAAGCACACATTCCATTCCATTCGTTTGTACCCCAAATCTCTTCAATCTATCCAGAATAAGTAGTCTACCCTTCATGAGTTTATAAATACAGTATTGCATCTTTTTAGCGGCTTCTTGAACCCATATAAACTCGGTATAATCTCCGCTCGCATAATGTGGTCGTAGACTATCATAAGCTCTAGTGTTCGAGCACACCACTCGAAGTTCCATCCCATCTCCAGCTATCGCCTTGTGATGCAGTGTCCATCGGGACACGTTTAATTTCCTGACCAAGTCTGCGCGTTGCTCGGTGAAGGTCAGGCCGCCATACTCCCTGTTTCAGAATAGCGCTGACCCGCTCGGCTGCGCGTATCGTCGTGAGGTATGATCCCTCTCTGACCAGGCGACCAGGAGACTCGGGCTAGGGCTCCCCCCTCCCCCCCCCCCCCCGCGGCCACCGGACCCCCTCGCCGGCGGGGGAAGGAAGATCAGAAAGAAGGGGGCCGGGCAGCCGCCCCAGGCCAGCGGCGGCGTCCCTCCAGGCGGTGGGGGGGCAGGATCTGCAGCGGGAGGGTCGGGCGGACCCCCCCGACCGGCTGACATCAACGGCGCCCCTAGGCGGTGGGGGGGCGGGATCATCTGTGGGGGGGTCAGGCGGGCCCCCCGGTTCGGTTGCCGGCGGCAACGCCCCTGTAGGAGGTGGTGGAGGGACTGGATCGGGTGTGGGGGGGTCGGGCAGACCCCCCGGATCTGTGGTAGGCGGTGGCGTATTCCCCGGCGGTGGGGGGGACGGGAGTGACGGGTTCGTTGACGGCAGATCCGACGAGGGGATCTGATGGGGTTCGGATCTTGCGGGGTGGTCCCAATGCCGCGACTTTCGAATTTGGAGCAGGATCTGGTACTCAGGGGGGCCAGATGGAGGAAGGAGGATGGACTACGGTTACACGTCGTCGTGTGGCAAAGACTGACGGGAAGGTTGGAGGAGAACAGGGCCATATTGGGGATCGCCACCCGGCTGAGAGACGACATGGAGGTTCAGGGGCGCGGCCATCGGCTCGTGGTCCTGTGGCGTCTGCTGGAAGATCAGTAGGCTGGCGGCCCAAGGCGAACGCGACAGATAAGGAAAAGAGCAAGGTGGTGGATCTCGACGATCAGGGGTCTGGGGCTGCCCCTCCGGAGAGTTTTCCCAGGCCACAGGGGGCATTTTCTCGCTCGGATGGACGGTCTTGGGCAGACATCTGCAAACCTGTGGGGCCGAAAACTCCCACTTCGATGGAGTATGTGCCGCCAATCAAGGCAGGGAGGGGTTTCCGGGCCTCGTTCCCTGCGGAGGAGATAGAGAAGGTGACAGCATACTGGAAGAACACTTTGGTTTTGTATGTCCTAGGCAACAAGCCATTCTACGGACAGATCCTGGGTTATGCAGCGCGGGTCTGGTAGCCTAAGGGGAGTATGGAGTTCTTTGCCCGCGAGAACGACTTCTATTATGTGAAGTTCGAACTTGCGGAGGATGTCTCTAGGATCCTCCAGGACGGCCCCTGGACGTTCGACGGCAGATTTATCATTCTAAAGGAATGGACCCTGGAGCTTCGTTGTGAGAGAAAATTTCTGAATGCCATACCAGTATGGATTCGCTTCCCTGAGTTTCCTGTCCGGTTTTGGAGTATACCATTGCTGATGCGTCTGACGAGCTTGGTGGGCACCCCGATCAAGGCGGATGAAGCTACGGCCTTCCGGTCGAGGTTGATGTACGCAAGGATTTTTGTGGAGATCCGGGCTGGGGGAGAGCTACCGAAGGTGGTAGAATATGAGATTCCTTCAGGAGAGGTGCTTACACAGAAGGTGGAATACGAATGGGTCCCACCTACCTGTTCACGCTATTCCTGCTTCGGACATCTGGCCAGTGCTTGTACGACGGAAGGTCCTCAGGTGGAGTCTACTACTGCCCTGAGTGAGGCTCCAGACTCTCACAGTGACACGGATTACCGAGTTGATAGTGGAGAGGAGATCTTGGCGGGAGAGGATACCCGCCCAACGAGTGATGGTGGGATAAGCCTCATTGTCTCTACCCAGCTTGCTTCCACGAGTAGGACCGAGGAGCGAGGGGGTGGCGGATTGTAATGTCCCAAATTCGTGATACATATTTAGTGTACGTATACGTGTTTTGGACCCATATTTTATTTAGTCATGATTAGTTATCTTGGTTTATTTTGCACTGGCTTGGTTTTATTGGCATTGATAGTTTAAATGGTTTTAATGGTTCATTGGTTTATTTTGGATTAGTGAGGCTTGGTTTATTCCTGGGGTTGGTTTGGTTCGGTTAGGCTTGGTTGTCTTGGTTCATCAAGAACCAAGGGGTGAACTCCCTACCTACCACCACCCATAGTATTTATTACCCTTTCTCCTTCTCTCTCTTCATTAATATCTTCTTCTTCTCCACCATTAACTCCTACACCTACCAAGAGAGAGAGAGAGAGCTAGGCAAGTGCATCTTACTTCATGGAGGAACCCGAATTTTATTGTTCTATTCTCTTACTTGCAGCATTCTAACACTCTTTAGTACTTGGCATTTTCTATTTCCATGGCTAGATTCTTGTAGATTCAAGTTTATTTTATTTTTGAAGTTCTTGGGTTTTGATCTATTTAGCATTGTTATTTTTATGTTTTGATGGTTCCATGTTATAGAGCATTTCGTTCTACCCCATTTTGACCTATGGAAGTTCGGATTTGGACTCCGGATGAAGGTTCTATGCAGCTTGGTGGCCATGGCTCCTTGGTGTTCTTCTTCTCGAAAACTTGGAGAAGAAGAACAGTACTTGACTTGACCGTATGAACATTTCATGCGGCAAGTGTTCCCCCAGCCGCATGGACTTTCCCCACTTAGCCGCATATGCGCCCTCGTCTTCCTGGCCGCATGAACTTGTACTCCTTCTCCTGGTCGCATGGGCTTGACTTGGCCGCATGACACTTCATGCGGCAAGTGACTCAGCCGCATGGGACTCTCAGCCGCATAGGACTGGATCCCTTTCCTGGCCGCATGGACTTCTTAATCCGGGTCGCATGACCCTGATTAATCCCAGCCGCATATGCATCCTTTATTTCCTGAGCCGTATGGGCTTCTACTGAACCGCATGCGCTCACCTAATTGAGCCGCATGTGTCTTGCCCTTCTCTTGGCCGCATGAGTTTGAGTCCCTTATCAGCCGCATATGCACCCTTCACTCCCTGCCGCATAAGCAGCCATGTTGACCCAGCCGCATGGGCTTCTATAAGCCGCATGCGCCTCCTTCTATACCCAGCCGCATGATACTACACTTCCCAGCCGGATGGACCTGAACTCCTTCTTAGCCGCATGGGCTTTTCCCTTATCAGCCGCATGCGTCTGATACCATCCAGCCGCATGGGCTGTTCCCTTCCCAGCCGCATGAGATCCATCCTGACCGCATATGCTTTAGCCGCATGGCTCTTCTATAGCCCTGAATATTGATATTTTATTAGATATTTTACGTCCATTTTATATCCTTACGCCTTTTGTCATGAACTTGATAATCACGAATTTACTTGATATGTTTGGACACGATAATTGAGCATGACCTGACAGTGACCCGTAGTGGTGCACTCCTGACATGACTAACCTGACATGACATGATAGTGGCCCGCCATGGCGCACTCTTGACAAGTACACTTGGCATGATAACCTGACCTGATATATTTTGATAAGCTGTTGCGACGGCTACCTGACATGACCTGACTTGTATAAGTAACCTGGATACCGTGGGCGATTGTGCTTGTACAAATAATCAAATCCTGTCTTACATCATGTCTAGGAGGGGACTCCTGAGTACCACGGTCAGGAGTACCTACTGAAATGGACTAAGGTTAATGACTAGCATAATTCACTAGGCATGAAGAGATGTTCCCCAGTTACAGGCGATCCCATTATCCCGGCCGCAAATGTTTGGACTTGTAGCCTGCCGACGAGTAGGGCACATTTCCAGTCCACTGTCATGTGGGGCACTCTTGATTGTCACTTTAAATGATTGAACTCTATTGTCACTCTAATGTATTGTACTCTCTAGATTGTCACTATAATGTTCGCCTGGATAACCTGGATAGCTGCAGGGCCTGTGGCTACTTGGAGCATCTCATTGCATCTTGCTAGTAACTAGGATTGTGATAACCCTAGTTAGTTAATGTAGAAAGCCGTAGGCAATGATTGGCCGTGATTGCCTGGATGGAGTCTAGTCCAGTATAGTATTGTCTAGAATTGATTGATTGCAAGATTGTACCAGAATGATTGAATGATTGTCACTCCAGATTGTCACTATAATGATTGTCACTCCAGATTGTCACTATAATGATTGTCACTATAACGATTGTACTCTATTGTTACTCTAGCGTATTGTACTCTTCATTGTCACTTTTATCATTGTACTCTCTCCTTTTCACGTTAATGATTGGCACCTTTAGCAATAAATGATCAGAGACTAAGTTCTGTTCAGGCGAAGGGTTATAATCTCGGTCCTTGTTTGGTTTAAGGATTGTAACCTGGCTTCCGGAATAGTACATTCGTCTTCTCTTCATATATTGCCCAGCTATATTTTATTTAGCACGATTCTCCAGTTCTTTTATGTCAATGATGCTTCTCTTAATTATTTTCTCTGATTGGGGCAAGTGCATTGGTAGTGTACAAACCTCAATCTGTGTTACTTATTATTTTTTTACATGTTGAATGATAATGATTTGTTGGTTTTAGTTCTTAAGTGAAGCCTCCTTTGTGGCACTTGCTCTTTCTGGGGTCTGACCCAGCTGGTTTTGTATGGCCAGATACCGGAGCAGCACCAAAGGATCTCCCTGCTTTTCAGCCCGATGGTGGTCACCAGGCGTAACCAGGGCATCGAGTGGGTTTCTTTTGTTCTCCCACTGTAATATTGTAAATTATTCTTTTGAGGCGTTTAGCCGACGAGCAAGTGTTAGCTCGATTTTACTTACTTACTGTCTGCCTACGGGCTGTAACATGATTGACAAGCCCCGGGGGTTGATCATGTATGACTGAACTCTTGCTAGTCCTCACATTTTGTAACGACTAGCTTCATGATCATTCCGGATATATAATCTATGGGACGCCTTACTATTGTGTATTTGGTGGTCTGCCATCTTGTAACTATTATTAGTTGGTTGAGATTGAGACAATAGGCTATTTTATGACCTTAAGAGACTGATGGACTGTAGTGAAACCCTCACATATCTAGACAGCCGTGACCGTATAGCGGTGTGGATCCCATTCCGTTATACGTAGCTGGCTATGTCTGCCCCCGCTCTCCAGTATTCTGGTTCTGGGGCGTGACACGGATCGACTGAGGGGCAGGTTTACTGTAGAAAGAGACGTGTTGTACGACCGCTGAGTGATGGCCCCTCCAGGGAGGGGGGACATCCTACTGACAGAGAGGAGGCGGTGTGTGTGGACAATCCTGCCTGGGCTTTGGTGCTCTCTCAGACCGTTCCCCAGCAGGCCATTCTGACTGGGATGGAGGAGGATCTGTTAGCGACGGATGTGGCACACCCCCCAGGTGCTGATCCGGATATTTTCCAGGGGACCCAACCTCTCATTAATCAATGGCTATTATCGCCTAAAATGTGAGGGGGGCGTGTTCGCTAGGGAGGTGGAGAGAGATTTGTGGGGTGTTTTGCAGAGAGAAATGTGACATCTCTGTTCTATTAGAAACCAAGATCAAAGGTGATAAGACTCTTGCTCGGCGGACCCCATCCTATTGGGCCCAACTGCACAACCTGGCTCTGTGTGACATAGCCAGAATCTGGGTTAGGTAGAACTCGAAGAGCTGGGATGGAGATTTGATCTTGATGACGGAGGAGTTGATTGCCATCTCCTTCTCGAACAAGGACGAATTTCGGTTCCTACTGGGGACGGTCTATGGCCACAACAACAGACGGAGAAGGGAGTCCCTGTGGAGCGACATCTTCCGTGTCGCAGCTGCAGCAGATTCGTCGGCTATTCCTCTTCTTATGATTGGGGACATCAATGCCCTTCTGCACCGAGGGGATAAGGTGGGCGGTCGGCCAGTTCCAGACTCTATCCTTTATGATTTTTAGAGATGCCTCCTCCAGGCGGGGCTCCAGGGATTGTCTCGCTCTGGTTTCATCTGGACTTGACATAACAAAGCAATCCGGAATAGGGTTGCGTGTCAGCTTGATCGAGCGCTGGGCAATAGGGAATGGTTCTAGCATTACCCAAATACTTCGGCGGAGGGCCTGGCTGCTGGAACGAGCGATCATTCCCCCATCCGGGTTGGTTTCACTTCTCGGTCTCCGGGAAAGTCCCATCCTTTCAGGTACAACAACAGTTGGTATCTTTCGGAGGGCTATCTAGAGGCAGTTTCAGAGGGGCTTACTAGCGGTCAGGAGGGGACGGCTCAGTTCCGCTTGGCTCGTCGTCTCAAGGCCACGAAGCAGGTTCTTAGGATTTGGGTGAAGGGGTTGCCTAAGACTTCCTTAGAAGATAAAGAGGTGGAGTTGCTGGCTATCCAGCAAGACATGCAAGCTGACATGCTCAATGGGGACCTGGCGGCTAGAAAGAAGGAGCTGATCGAAGAAGTCAACATCTTGCGGCTGCAGAAGAAGATTAGCACGGCTCAGCGGGCCAAATGCTCCTGGCTCAAGGACGGTGATCGGTGCTCCAAGTTCTTCTATGATGTCATCCAGACTAGGCAGCATAGGAATCACATCCACCAGCTTCTGGATGTGGATGGCAAGCTTGTGGGGGAGCTGGCTGCGATCCAGGGCGAGGCGGTCAAGTACTACTCTGAGTTATATTTCTAGACTGACTATCTGTCTGTGTTCCCAGAGATAGTTACGAAGAGATTGGTGACTCCGTATGGGAATAGCATTCTTCTTGCCCCTATTACATTGGAGGAGGTGGAAGCTATTGTCAAGCAGGTGGATCCCAACAAGGCTCTCAGACCGGATGGTTTTAGCAGTAGATTCTACAAACGCCACTGGGACACTCTGAAGTATCAGGTCTTGGAGGTAGTACAGGAGTTCTTCACCAAAGGGAAGCTGTTGAAAGAGCTGAACCACACCTTTTCTGATCTTGGTGCCTAAGAAGGAGGGAGCGATAGCGCTGGCGGACTTCAGACCTATTGCGTGCTGTAATTATCTTTATAAGATAATTACGCACCTTATGTGCTGGCGAATGGAGGGAATCATGCAGGACTTTGTCTCTCCGAACCAGGCTGCGTTTATCAAGGAGAGGTCGATTGCTGAGCACAGTCTCCTGGCGCATGAGATGGTGAGGGGCTTTAGCAAACCTGGAGGGGAGAAGGCATACGTGAAACTGAATCTGAGGAAGACGTATGACATGGTCAACCGCGACTTCCTCTGTTATCTGATGTCCGCCATGGGTTTTGGGGACCACTGGGTTGCTCTGATCCGGGAGTGCATCACGTCCTCCACTTTCTCTGTCCTTATCCAGGGCATCCCCTATGGGTACTTCCAGAGCAATCGTGGGCTGAGGCAAGGAGACCCCATGTCTCCTTACCTGTTCACGCTTGTTATGGAATACTTCACATGCCTGATGGACTTAGCAGTGCACCGAGGGAGGCTGGTCCCTTTGTTCCGGAGGGTGGATCCCCCAGTCACCCACCTCATATATGCTGACGATCTCTTGGTGTTTATCCAGCCGTCGACGGAGGGTATGCAGACGCTTGCAGAGATTATGGGAGAGTTGTATTCCCTCTCGGGCCTTCAGCTGAACAGGGAGAATAGCCGGGTGTACTTCAGCTCCTCATGTCCCCAGAAGGAGGAGCGGGCTGACGTGCTGGGTATCGAGAGGAGTGATCTTTCGGTGCGCTACCTGGGCGTACCTCTCACGGTCAACTATGCACGGGATCAGGACTGCCAAAGTTTGGTGGACTACGTCCAGCGGAGAGTGGAAGGGTGGCAAGCCTCGGGATTGTCATTTGGAGGGCGCATCGAGCTGGTTAGATCGGTGATTACGGCTGTTGCTCATTTCTGGCTGCAATCCATCCTCCTTCCTACTGCCACTGTTAGAAAAGTGGATCAGATATGTGCAGACTTCATTTGACGGGGGAATATACATGCGATATCTTGGGAACAGCTCTGTCGTCCCAGGAAGGAGGGTGGAGTGGGAATTAGACCGTTGCTGGAGATAGGGAGGCCTCCGCGCTTAAGCTGGCATGGAAATTCATCAATGGGGGGTCTCTCTGGGCTGCCTGGATGCATAGCAGATACGTGAAGCATGACAACTTTTGGATGTGTGCTACTGACAATAATTATTCTGTCACGTTCAAGACTGTCCTGCGTCATAGGGGGATTCTTAAATCTGCTATCAGGAAAGTCATGAAGGATGGGTCTGGAACGGACCTCTGGCGGGATCATTGGATTGATCGACGCTCGTTATTGGACATCAGGGGGGCCCAGACTCATCAGGAGGACAGGCGGGGCCTGAAGTGTAGCTGGATCATTCGTGCCGGGGTGTGGAGGCCGGAGTCTTATCGATTTACTGTGGAGCTGGGTGGGATCATTAGCACTATTGCCATCGATTCGGACTTGCCTGCTGATCGGTGGATTTGGGAGCCGATTGGAGCATCTCCAGAAACTGGGGAGTTCCAATTCTGGAGTTGCTACAATCTCATCCGGCGCGCTTATCCTCAGAGCCCTGACTACGAGTTCGTATGGTGCAAGGGTCTGGCCAGGAAGATGCAGCTTTGTATCTACAAGCTCCTACTGGGTCGCCTTTTGACTAGGGATCGGTTGAGTTCTTTTGGAGTGTCGGTCCCTGATCCCAAGTGTGTGTTATGCAGTCTGGAGCCGAAATCTATTAGACACATCTTCTTCGAGTGTGACCTGGCTTGGCAGATCTAGAAGGCACAGAGTAGAGAGTTGGGAGGATACGACTCTGGAAAGAGTATGGGGGACATCATCACGATGATCCGGGATAGTAGAGGTCGAGGGGGGGACTGGTTTCGGACCGTCAGAGTTTGTCTGGCTGTTTCAGTTTGACATGTCTGGCGGGAACGAAATCGTCGGATATTTGAGGGACTGGTCACACCTCTGGTGGGCATGCTTCATAACATCGAATTTGATGTGAAAGTTATGGAGATTTGATGAGTGGGAGTCCCACTTTGATTATATATGGTACGATTATTACTTTGCTTTTGAATAAAATTTACCCTTTTTCCAAAAAAAAAATATATATATATATATATAACGCGAAGAACTGTGAGGAGCTAGAATGAATGAATACACCGGAATAAGCCTAATAAAGATTGAAGAGCTGCTATGCTCCCGCTCGGTTGCGCATCATCGTTTTCGGTTTATTTGATTTTTCGGTTTATTTGCACATTTTTTTGTTAATATATATAGTAACTAAATATACCTAGATATATTTAGTATATACATATAGTATATACCTATATAGTATATATATATATATATATATACCTATATATATATATATATATATATATATATATATATATAATTCGGTTTTCGGTTTTGGACCGAAACCGAAACCAAATAAATTTTTTTAATATACCGAAACCGAATAATGCTCACCCCTAATCGGTTTGGTGGATTTGAAGGCTGGGTCGGGTCCGGATCAGCCGACTATTTTAATAACGGATTTGGATCTAGGCCCATGAGCATCAGCCCACTATTTAAAAAATAGAAAAAAAAATTTAAATAGGAATAAATACAATAAAATGAGTCATTAAGAAAAATAAATAAAATTTATTTAATTGAAATTTTACATTAACAGATACCATCTTTTTAGTAGTTGCTATTAGAGATCAACTCCTCTATTTTTCTATGGCTATATATTATAGCCAAGTCCGACGATCAATCGTCACTTTCATTATGATATCTGGTCGTACAAAACAAGATTAGTAAATTTCTAATAGTAAATAGCACAAATGAAGCTTAAATAGGTTAAAAATCGAAAGCACGTGAGTCATATCAACAAGCAACAATCTAACAAAAATAGTATATATGATATATTAATTGGACAATATAATATAAGTAAAACAACTCATTTATAGCATGATAATTTTGACTAAATAAGTTCCTAGTACTAATAGCTAAATAAAACTAAAATAAATATCTCTTACTCAAGATGATACATACTATATACAATTGTCTAGATGTCTATATAGTACTCTCATGCTATTATTAGGTACCCATTTGAATTATTTTCCACAATTCATACATTTAACATAGGTTGCGCGCGTGAGTTCTACTGCACTTGCAACATTCTCATTATAAAATTTACCAAAATATTTTCAAATATTTGACCAACTGCGACAATGAGGTCCTCGTCCATTGTCTTGTAACCATGCGGTTGTGCCGATTGAAGTTGCGGACCTTGCAATTGTTGTTCATTATCCATGATCTGTAGATTATGCAGTAAAGAAGTAGCTAATTCGCAAAAAAGAACAAAAGATTTATTGGAAGTAAGAAGGAAAAAATTTGTTATAGTAGTTGGATGAACTAATTCTTATTTATAGCAAAATTAGTGCCAAATGACTACAATATCCTTGTAATATATTTACATGTTATGTGAGTATTTTGGTAATTTCCAGCAAAACTGTCAAAATACTCTTAATTATCGTTCATAAGCGACTAAATTATGTGAATAATTTGATAAAAATATTCCTAAAAGACTAAATTGTTCTTATATTATGGTTGTTGGGAGGTTTCTGAACAAAATCTCTCTCTAACGTTTAAATAACCAATATGTGAAGGGTAAATGGTTAAAAAAAATCTAACGATTATATGACTGGACCTGCAAGGGGGAGAACTGGGTGTTGACCGGGCCGGTTCAGACCGAGCAAGAGGAGAAAATCCGACCCGGTTGGACGATTGGGTTGGGCTCAGGGTCTAGGGAGCAAGTCCAGCCTGAATCGTGTTTTAGTAGGTCATGTCGGTCCCGGAACTTTGACCATGTGGGACTGGTCCTGGATTTTGACCGAGCCTAGGTCGACCTAGCTAGAATTCAACCGGGTCGGTTTTCGGACCGTCCGACCAACTTCACATTTTGAGCTTATGAGCAATAATCTTGGCTATCTATTTGAAGAATCTGTTTTAATATTAAAAATAGGCTTAATTGCTACTTGATACCCTCAACTATTACCATTTTTCAACTTGGTACCCTAAACTTTTTTTTGTAACAACTTGATACCCGGATATTATTTTGGACAAAAATGCCCCTATCCCTAACTCCCCTCCCCCGTGCTAGCTTCGCCCCCCCCCCCCCTGCTAGCTCCGGCCACAGCTCCCCCCCCCCCACCCTCCCCCCCCACCCCCCCTGCTCGCTTCAGGCCATCCCCCCCCTCTCGCTCCGGCCGTCCGTCCGCTCCCGCCTCTCCCCTAGGGCTCGACAGCGGAAGGAGGGGGGCTGGGAAGGGGGGTGCGGAGCGGGAGGCGGGGGCAGGAGGTGGCCCAGAAGCGAAGAGGGGGCGGGGAGGTCGGCCGGAAGCGAGGAGGGGGGGGGGGTCGGCCGGAGCTAGCAGGGGGGTGGCCGGAGTGGGGGAGGGGGTGGAGGGAGGGAAGGGATAAGGGCATTTTGGGGTTTTTTAAAATGTTAGGTATTAAGTTGAAAAAAAAAAATAGTTGAGATATCAATCTGTTACGAAAAAAAATTTAGGGTATCAACTTGAAAAAGTGTGATAGTTGAGGGTAGCAATTAGCAATTAAGCCTTAAAAATAAGATGTAGGAGACTTATGTTGAAGTGGACAATATTGGAGGGACCTATATCTAAAAACCCTTAATTATATTAAGGGATAATTTAGCAAATACCCCCATTCCAAATGTTAAAACTAGCATATACCCCCACTATTTATTTTATTTAGCAAATACCCCCACTCCTATGTAAAAGAGTGGGGGTATATCTTAAATTTTTATTATTTTATATCAAAAAATGGGGGTATTTGTTAGATAAATAAAATAGTGGGGGTATATGCTAATTTCAACATTTAGAATGGGGGCATTTGCTAAATTATCCCTTATATTAACTTAGTCAAAGTCATACTTTCCATAACTACAACATCTTGACTAAACCGTACCTTGATAAAGTAACAAAGTATCCTAACACTTTTCTGACATATGGCACTAGCGGACATTGGGGTAGAACCAGGAGGTAGGTATTGGTCTGTACCCTTCATATGGCACTTTCTTGCTAGCATTTTGGACCTTGGTCTTGCAACTATTTGTTATTTTACTAGCTGCTCACATGACCACTCTTTCTTGCTGGGCATATTGCAGGCTCAGCCACTGCCCAGAACAGGCCAAATGGTTCAGACCCTTCACTACTCACAGATGATGAAGAATCCTGTGTTTCCGAACACCACCTAGAATTGCAATGTGTTTCATGAAACCCCACCCCCCCCCCCCCCCCCCCCCCCCCCCCCCCCAGCTTCTTGATATCCCAACTTGTGATTAAGTTGGGTTTTAACAAATCCATGTTTGGGTGAACCCCTGACACTAGCGTATTGAGCTTCCAAACCAAGATTAATATGGACACCTACTAAGTAATTTTCGGATTCTCAAACAGTGTTTTTGCAACTGGAGAGTGCCTTTTAGATAATTAGATGATGATTTAAAGTGAACATTTGCATTGAAGTTTGAAGACTGTAGATATAAGGGCACAAATTTAAGTGTGTTAAATTCGAAACAAAACAAGATCATAGACAATGTAGAGTTACATCTTTAGAAAAAAGAAGATTAAAAGAAGGAAAAAAATAATAATAATCGGTTTGAATCCCTCTGCACACTCTATGTGCGCTATCTTGATTTTGTACGGCTCTTGCGCCTCTATGTGATTTATCCCTATATGTCCAGTCAAATGCTGCGCCGAAACGCATTTGAGGAGAACCAGGCTGGGTTTGATTTCCATTTCACCCCTAATCGCAACTCATTCGTTGGTTCTTTTCGGCATCAGTTGATTCAGACCTCCACTTAATTTCACCATATATTGCCCTGGTTCAGGTCTATACATGTGAGTGATCATTGGAAGGGTTATATCCAATCATAAGTTGCTAACAATACCTACATAACAAGAGAATGTGTTTTTATTTGAAAATAGAGAATGTTTTTTTTAATATTTATTTGAAGATATTTATTGGTTTGGCTATGGCACTCCTGTCAGGTCTTTGATCTATAGCCAACAGAATAAAGACAAGGAGACAGTGGAGAGAGAGTAGTAGTAGTGGTACTATTAGAAGCAGCAACAGCAGCCTTCTCCGATCAGCCCCACATTGCCAATCTCTATCAACTCTTAAAACAGTGGAACCCATCTCTCCCTCTCTCTATCACATACTAAAGATTCTTCTGAGTGGGAAATGAGGAAGCATGGGTGGCAGCTCCCTTACCATCCTCTTCAGGTATGTGCCCACTATGTTCATCTACCTCTTAATCACTTGCTTGTGTGAAAATGGGTGGGGGTGGTGGTGTAACCTTTCTTTTTCTTTTGTGTGTGGGAGCAGGTGGTAGCCATTGCTGTGTTTGTTGCTCTGGCTTTTGCCTTTTATGTATTCTTTGCTCCCTTTGTGGGAAACAACAAGTTCCAGTGTGTGCTTATGGGCCTCTACACTCCCATGGTATATATATGTCATATTTGTTTTGTTTTTTGTTTTTTGTTTTTTGTTTTTCCTTCTTCTTGCTCCTTTTAGATAGATATATCTGCTTCGGTTGCCTCTTGGGGCTGTTAACTCGGTTGCCGCTTGTGAATCGTGTTGTTGAAAATTGCACGTTATGTTGCAGCCAAATATGGCTGATCGATTGAATCATCTTACTTCTTTGTTTAGACTCTTCTATGGTACAAAACGTTTGTACTACCGTTATGCACGACGCGGAAGTGAGTCACACAAACAATAACCTTTAAATCAGATGATGACGGAAAAATTAGCGGAGAAACAATTACCGAACAGTAGCACACAAGAACACAAGTATTTAACGAATAGTAGCCATGGTAGTCAAAGGCGCACTTTGCAGCAAGGCACAGCATCTGCGCCTCACACATAACTAGGAAAGGCGCCGTTCTCCGAGCGCATCCAAGTCGCGCCTTAGGTGTGCCTTTCAGTAAGGCGCAACAAAGAAAAGGTTTGAGGCGCAGAGATAACCCTTACCTCATACAAGTGGAAAGGAGGTAGCCTTTCCACGGTTGCCAAAGTTGGCTACAGTTGAACTTGAAAAACAAATCTTTACTAAAAATATGGTAAGGAGAATACAAATTATTGTTAGTTCTGTTGAGTGCTACTGTTGTTCTGCTAGTTCACTTGTTTATGTTTTAGCATATTTTTGTTGGTTTATAGTATGTTATTTGATTTTATTTCTTACATTACTAATTTATGTATTTATTTATGTATATTTTTAATTTTTTTTATTTTGTGTCTCGTTTTGCACAGGCACGTACGTGTCTTAAATGCGCTTTGTGCCTCAGACGATATGGACCTTTTGCATCTCGAGTGCGCCTTACGTCTTTGACTACCTTGACAGGAGCACACAAGAACACAAGTATTTAGCGCGGTTCGGTCCAACTCAACCTACTCCATGGGACAAAATGGAGAAAATTTAATTGTATCTTACTATAAACCTTACAGAGAATTACAATCGCACACCACAAACCGCAACCCTCTCCTTAGTGAGATCTTCGACGGGATCTCTCATTCTCTCTCTTGAAGACTCCTCTAATGACTTCCTAGAAAATCCTAGAAAAGCTCCTTCTAGCTCTAGCACAAATAGGCCCAAGCAATAAACCTTCCAACCTAACCCAAGGCTATACGAAACATAAGTAGGTCTCTCAACTTTAACATAAGTCAGGAGCCATATGTACCGTTGAAAAATCCATCTTTAAATCTGATTCGCTCAATAAATTGAGCATATCCCGACCGAACAACATTATTGGCGATATGCTTGAAACCCCGTTTTTTGTCCAAAAATCTTTTGGAAAAAAATGCTCCTTGAAGTATGCATATGACAATGTTGTATGCCTCTGGTATACCCTTCCCCTGATATTTCATGTTTTCTTACAGTTTCGAATTGTTGGAACTTTTGTTTTAGTTCCACTTTGTAAGTATTTCAAATACACCATAGACAAAAGGAAAGAGACTTTTGTTTAGTCCCACATCGCTTAAAATCCACACTTGTGAGTGGGTATATACAACTTGTTAGAGAACGACTTTGTCATATACAAGCCCTTTAGCTTCAACCATCAACCTGCAACAGAAGTCTCTGACATAATATTGTACATCATCCCATCCACCAGACAAAGTCTCTTGTGCTCTGTGCCCTATGATTTATGTCCTCCCATGAATCCTTCGTCACATCGAAAGGCCTTTTGTTCTTCTCTGTGACGGCCTTAAACACTTCTTTTACAAGGAGAACCTTCGCACTTCTCTTCCACAAAAAGAAGTTCCATTTATCGTTAAATTTTTGTACGTCAAACTTGATGTTATTAACCTTGCTACTTACTATCCAAAATTCCAAAATCCCTCGGACCTTAGTTGTCATCGTTTCCTAACTTCCCACGTATACAGTCATTTCATGCTATCGTTTAATTTATTGTCAATCGTCCATTTTTAGCATTCTCATTTCGGCTATACTAATTTTCTAGACATATTTTTTCTTAATTGACCAATAGTCTGATCCATATTAAAGCATGGATGATCTTATAGCAATCAACATCAGACATAAACTATGTTACACAAATATGGACAAAAATATTGATTAGGACATGTTACAGATATGTCCAACAAAATGGTCACCTATGTTGCACAAATATGGACAAAAATATTGATTAGGACATGTTACAGATATGTCCAACAAAATGGTCTCCTATGTGCACTTTACGGACACACATGGATACGGACACCATTTTTTCGTGTCCGTGCAACATAGGTCATGATTTTCATTAAATCCAATATGGAGCTCTCACATCCATAGTTGGCCCCATTCTTATATGTGAAGGCTTGGATGTTTCATTATGATTATAAGGTAAAAGGATTTATCCTAAGTGGCCTAGATCTTTTTTGCTTTTATTGTTATTGAACTGATAGGAAAAACAAAAAATGTAGAAGTAACCAAAGGCTGGACAGCCCCATGGTTGAGGCCTTTGGTAGGTAAACTAAAGGCAGGTCCTGGGTTCGATTTAATCTCAAAAAAACATGTGGAGAAGTTTTGAAGCATGTTTTCACACATAAGTGACTTTGTGACGACTTTATAGTGAAATGGATGCTTGTTAGTTGTTGAAACAAGGTGAATGGTACTGAAATGAGGTCTTTTCCAGGCTGCAATTGTCTTCTGTTTATATGTATGGTGTGCTGCCACAGATCCTGGGGATCCAGGAGTTTTCAAGACCAAGAAGTATCTTAATGTCGAGGACAAAAGAAACCTGATTCAACATGATGGATCTCGACAAGTAGGTCAATCAGCCCGTACTTCAGCAACTGGAGATAAGCCACCAGACAAAGGTGTTGGCATGAATTCCCCTGGTGCTAGACCTGATGGACTCGACATAGAAAAGTCATTTGCTTGTGGTGTATATGTTGTCATGGTTTTGTTAAGCTGGTGTCCTCTTTCCTTTATGGGTAGCCAACACCATTCACATGAACAGTCTTCTGAGCAACAACTGAGTGAGGGTGGTATGTTCTACTGCAGTTTATGTGAAGTTGAGGTATGCAACTTAGCAATGTTTAGTTGGCATTATGTTATTTGTTAACTTGCAGCATGTGTTAATCCTGATAGAGCTAGCTAAAATTATATTCCATATAAATTATCTGTTTTGTAGTTGTCAAATGGTTTTCTGCTACGATTGTTTCCCATACATTATATTTTTTTTTCGCAATTTAGTTGAAAGTATGTTGCACGAATATGGACACGTACGGTATGGATATGGACATGATACGGATACGGGATAGCAGACGTTTTCAAATAGATAAAATGTAGTTCCCTATGTTGCATGCATGATGAATCAGGTAAGGACACGGGTGCGGACATGATATGGATACGGACACCATTTTGCCATATTTCTGCAACATAGTTAAAGAGTTATATCAGAATTTTGCATAATCTGAATCAGTTCCCCTTTGTTGCATGCTCATTTTGTGCATTTTTATACAGTCACTACCTGCAAAGAGGAAACTGGATGATAGCAAAATGAGCTTTGGCATTTTAAACCAGTTATAACATATATGCCTTTTCCAAAATTTGCTTCTAAATTCTAACTAATTCATGGTATCTGACCCAAACACCTAATGAGCTTTCTTAATGAAGTGATTATTGAGTTTTCTCACTACAAGCATGGTTTTAGTTTTTAGGTGCTTTAAGACTTGATTGACTGCTCACCTTTGAGTCTTGAGACTTACTTTTTAGATGTTGAATTAGTTCTCTTGGTACTAGAAGCACTTTGATGTTGCCTTTTATAGATGAAGGGATCCTAGAATCAACACAGAAGAACTTAAGTTCTGAGAGTGGATATGCATTTATGTTGCTTACATAGACGCAGGGTTGTTCGATTGATGATGCTAGATTGCCAGCTATTAAATAGTTGTGTGCTTGAAATGGTTTGAATTTGTATTGATAGGTAACACTTACGTTCTGTTTGTCACAACTGCAACAATGGGACGTTAGATAGACGTCTTAGCTACGAAATTAAGTTACGGGTTGACCTGACATTATGGATATCTGCAACACATCGGTGTCCCACTGACCGACGTCCAACAACATTTTCATGGAATCAAATGCTGACCTGGCATGTGAACCTGTGCGACGTGTCAGCGATGGAAGTGCGACGGCAGTTTGTGTCGCTACCACGTCTCTATATTCTCACTCATGTATTACTAGTTTTAGTCATAACTTTAAACTGTAAGCCGCAACTTTAGCCTGACTCCAATACTCACATATGACAACTTGATTCTCTCTCCTAGGAATTCCTTGCCAACTCCATCTCTGTGAAAGCCTGTTTGATTTTTGTCTTCCAATTCTAATTGTGGTCCTCTGGCCCATAAAGCATGCAATTAGTTAACCCTGCCCCTGAAACAAAATTAGTATCAGTTCTCCTAGCTATCATCCCTTTTGCATCTCTGTATGACTGATGAAGTACTTGTTTTTGTTTCATAACTACAACAGCAATAATGTACAGCTTATATATGGTTGCCACATATTTCCTCATATTTTTTTGAGGAAAAAAAATGTTTCCACATAATAGTTTAGTTGACTTTTTTGGTTTTATATTTTCTTGTTAACTGCATAAAGGATTCAAATGAATTTGTACCATAGAAAGCCAAAAAATATATTCTCGAGCTTGATTAAAAGAAGAAACTGCAATTTATGGATGGAAGTCACTAATCATACTAGATGGGAGAGTAACCTTAGAAGAGTCATTTCTTGATTCCCAAAGAACCCATGAACTTGTGCAGGTCATGAAGTACAGTAAGCATTGCAGAGTTTGTGACAAGTGTGTTGATGGATTCGATCATCACTGCAGGGTACTGGAATTTTGGTTGTTCTCCCTCCCTTTCTTCTGTGACATTTTTAAAGTATTTGCTATATTATGGCTTCTTGGCATTGCAGTGGGTCAACAACTGTATCGGCAAAAGAAACTACAGGAGGTTCTTTTTTCTCATGATGTCCGCGATCATCTTAGTAAGCGTAATTAAACCCTCATCAGCTTTTCGTTCAGTTGATCAAATACAACATATGTACTATTTTCATCTAGCCTACCCGTGTTCATGTTGTGTTTTCGTGTCTTGTTAATGACCTTTCAACCTTTTACAACCAGCTTCCCCTGATAAACCAAGCTCTGATCAAGAAACGTAGCAAGCCTTTCTTTTCATTTTGGTTGATATCGACAGGTCTTCGTGGTTTGTGAACCTTGGATTTGCACTTGCAGCTTATTCTTCAATGGTCGACAGGAATTCTTTTGATGATTCTCTGCCTTCTTGAGCGGAAGAGATTTTCTGTAGAGATCAGCTCCAAGTTGGGGAGCAGTTTCACTTTGGCGCCATTTATTGTTGTTGTGGTGAGTTTTACAAATCGTCTCCTTTTGTTTCTACTCATGTTCTTCCTTCTTCTTCTTCTTCTTCCCCCGGAAAGCCATCAATTTCCCTTGATTTGTTAGGCTAGCAACAAACACACCAACTTAGTGGTTGGCAATTGGTCATCAAGTGAACACGCACATTGTATGGATTTTCAGTAAGTCTTGCTGATTATTTCACTGACCTTGTTTTGGCATGCAGGCTCTCTGCACTTCATTGGCAATGACTGCCACTCTACCACTTGCTCAGCTCTTCTTCTTCCACATCCTTCTGATTAAAAAGGTAATATTGACTATCTACTATTGTAATGCTTGTTAGCTTTGAAGTAAGGATGGACAACTCCTTCTACACTATTTATGTTTCTTTCGCACCATAAAAATCGAACTAAGCACGGCTAGTTTCGGCAATGAACTTGTTGGTTTCAGGGAATAAGCACGTACGACTACATAGTAGCCATGAGGGAGCGGGAGCAGGAGCAGCAAGGGATCGGCGGCCAGCAAAGTCCTCAAATGTCTCCGTTGAGCTCTCTTACTGGATTAAGTAGTACTAGTTCATTCAACACTTTTCACCGTGGCTCATGGTGCACTCCTCCAAGACTATTTCTTGAGGATCAGGTGTGCTCTAAACCCACCCCCCACCCCCCCCACCCCCCCCCCCCCCCCCCCCCCCCCCACCCCCATTTTTCCTTGACAGCTGATGAGTATTTAAATGCAATGGTTCCTTGTTTCTTGGTGTCGAAAATAAAGAAGAGTGTCTATATATCCGAGGGAGCAAAATTACAATATATTAAGATTCATGTTGTAAAGAAGAACAGCTGATGCACTTTTGACTCCTATAACTAGGTGTTTTATAGGTTCCCAGTATCGGTATCGGACCATTCCTATGGGTATCGGACCGACAGTATTGGCAATATCGACAGTTTCATGTCGGAGTATCAGATTTGTTTTTGTGTCTGAAAGAAAATAATTATTAATATTTTACAAAATATATTTTATACATTTAGACATAATTCTAAGTATCTTTTAGGTTGTTTCTTAGTAGTTTTGAAATTGAATGAAATAGTAGTCATTGATAAGTTTTTTTTTTACATGCTTTTACAATCTTACTATACTTCTACATTCTTGTTGATTGGTCTTTTTTCGTTCAATTTTCTTTGTCGAATTGACGGAAAAGAAACC
>JANAVB010013180.1:40000-43271 GCA_029216955.1 Iris pallida | reverse complement strand
ACCTCGACCCAAGCCAGCCTCCGCCTCGACTCCCCAGCCCCAAGCCAGCCGCCCAGCCCCCGACCGCCCCGCCCCAAGCCACCGCCCAGCCCCGACCCAAGCCAGCCGTCCGCCCCGGATGGCCCAGCCCCAAGCTCGCCGCCCGTCCCTATACGACACCGCAGAGGAGAGAGAGAGAGATCGTAGATAGGGGTTACCTTCGGGAGAGAGAGAGGAGAGACGCCGACGCCGACGATGACACCGAAGCCGATCACGAAGCCGACACCGGCGAAAAGATAGAGAGAGATAGAGAGAGAGAAGAGAGAGTGAATTTTGGGGGGAATGCGAAAAGTTCCTCCCGCCGTTTCATTAAAGTCTGGTACGTATATATAGCGACGGACTTGCGACTGGCAAATACCCGTCGCCCAGCAGTCGTCTTTTTGATACGTGCCGACTGAATATCCGTCGCTAAGTCGTCAAAGATATGTCCCGCCAATTCTCTACATAATTCCCGCCAAATAATCGCTGCGTAGCGACGACTGTAAATCCGTGGCTATAACTTCGACAGTCTAGCGACGGACGTGCGACCTTTCCTCCCCCTAAAATAAAAAAAATGGCAAAGGCTGTGGTCGGTAATCAGTCGGCGAGCGGCTACGAAGCCGTCGCTAACGCCGACTGAAAAATTCTGTCGCTAAATATCCGTCGCTAATTTAGTGTATTGTAGTGGATATCCAATCCCTAATAAGAGGATCTGCTCAATAAAATTGTTAGAGCAAGGATTTTTTCTAAATTTATTTAAAATCAGGCTATTGGCAAATCCAATAGCTGAGCAGGATAGATATAAGACTGCTTTTACAGTTCCATTTGGGCACTATGAATGGAATGTTATGCCCTTCGGACTAAAAATACTCCGTCCAAATTTCAGAATATAATGAATGAAATATTTAATAACTATTCTGAATTTATTTTATCTTATATTGATGATATATTAATATTTTCCAATTCCTTGATGAACATTTTAAACACTTGAAGATTTTCACATTTAGTCTTCAAGAATGGCTGGTAATATCGGTACCAAAAATGAAGTTGTTCCAAACAGAAATAAGATTTTGGGACATAATATAACAAATAGGACAATAATTTCTATTGATAGAGTATTGAATTTGCTTCTAGGTTCTCCGATGAAATAATTGATAATAAGCAGTTACAAAGGTTTCTTGGGGCATTGAACTATGTTTCTGACTTTTACAGAAATAGCTCAGGATACAAAAATTTTGTACCAAAGATTGAAGAGGAATCCACCAGCCTGGTCAGAAGAACATACTAAGGCAGTTAGGATAATAAAGCAAAGGTTAAGAATTTACCTTGCTTGCATTTAGCCAATCTGAATGTTTAAAATAGTGGAAACAGATGCCAGTGATATTGGCTATGGTGTCATCTTGAAGCAAAGAAACCCTGAGACTAATAAGGAAGTCTTAGTTAGGTTTTGCTCGGGTAAATGGAATGATACCCAACTTAATTATTCCACAATCAAGAAAGAAATTCTTTCTATAAAAATGCATTCATAATTCTAAAGATATCTGCTTAATCAGAAGTTTTTGCTTAGAATAGATTGTAGTTTTGCAAAAAGTCTTAGAAAAGGATGTTAAAAATCTAGCATCAAACAAATATTTGCTAGATGGCAGGCTGAATTAGCTATTTTGATTTTGATATTGAATATATTAAAGGTAAAGAAAATAGTCTTCCTGATTTTCTAACCCGTAATTTTTTGCAGAATGAACGACGGGATAAGCAGGCAGCCTTGGAAGCCTCCCAAATGGGAGGAGCCCAAAAGTCGCAAGACTCATCGGAGGCAGACCAAATTCCTGTACGAAAAATATTATTGTTTCAGCCGTAATGTATCCAATGAGCAACACAAGGAAAAAATTTCCTATCAAGAGGCGGCTACTCTTACAGAAATGGAGACAATATATACTCAAAAATTAGCTGAGGAAGACATAATATGTCTAGATCGGAATGACATCCCTGTGTCCAATGACACTTGGGATCCTTGGCAACTCAAGAAAAATACTTTGAGAGGAATTTTTATCCAATAAAAATGAGGGCCAGGATTCATTATGAAGGAATGCTTTGCTCTACAAATTCAGCAGAAATCGAGCACTTTAGGCAAAATCCTAAAGACCCACATTTATAACATTTTATTTCCTTAGAGGATTTTCTCTTATGAGAAGATTTCTTCTCTTTTCCCTTATCTCTTTCTTTATATTGTTGGGGATATTTCTTCTTCCTTTTCCTCCTATAGGGCTTATTTCCCTTTTCTCTATTATAATCCTTCTTAGCCTTTCCCTTCTTATCATAAGGCTTATAATCATCTACTGCGAATTGACTACAAAATTCACCTAATTGCTTTCTCTCCGAAAGCCTTGTGATTTCAATTGATTCCTTAGCTTTAGATCATTACTAACTAAGACTTCTTGAACACAGCATTAATTAATGCTCCATAGGTGTAATTTTGATATGGTATTTTGCCATTATTCTTTTCCTTCAACTTTTGTCGTATTTTTTAGCAAAGAGGTTGGGCAATCATCAATGAATTTGGATTCCAATGTGATGCATTAGCATCATCCAGCGCCATGACTCTACTAAGAAAAGTATCTTTATACCATCTGAAATGAGTCAAAGTTGGACATCTTAAATTCTGTAAAAGGGTTCTAATTCTCCCCCCATCAGAAATATGTCCTGTGAAATGCTCTAATATATTATATTAGAGTGTAAACAGCATCAAATTCTGCTGTCCGTCTTCTGTCTTAGTGACATTGATTATTTCCATTCGTTGCTCATTACTCAGGCAATGATCCCACCATCCTCGTAGGATGCCTGTAAATCTACTAGCGACAAATAAAGCAATTTGTCGATCATTATTACCAGCGGCTTTAGCAACATTGGAATACATCAATATTCGATGTAACTGATCATGAATTTGCTTATCAGAAAGACCATCTATGTTCCATTCATAGATTTCCAGCACAGTAATGATTCTGAATTATAGAATCATTCTCCTCATACAAAACATCCATTGGAGAAGGTCTTTTGTAATAATATTTGATCAAATTAGGTTTATCATATTTGACAGTATTAACTCTCTCTCGATTCATATCCTTCTGACCGCTTCTAAGAGTTATGAACTGAATTAAAGAATTATATATTTCCTCTAATTCAATAGGATTAACTTGTTCATCCTGAGTAGAACAAGTTTCCCTAGAGTCAGATTCAGACTTTTGACCATTCTGGG
>JANAVB010013180.1:0-35000 GCA_029216955.1 Iris pallida | reverse complement strand
GTATCACTATGCTTCACGGTTCTTCGATCACTTGTGACATGTACTCTCATGATCACAGAGTCTTCCTAGAATCACCCATTTATGGGCATTCCCAGAATCACCCCATTGTGGGCATTCACAGAATCATCCATTTATGGGCTATCCATGTATCACCCTTTGAGGGCCTTTGCATGGAATCATAACATAACCTGGTTGGATCCTTGTATATTGATTGGGGGTACGGGGGAGTAGAAGTAAACATGTGAATAATATCCATGTAGTGCAGTTCCCAGAATCACTCTATAGTATAGTTCCCAGAATCTCCTATGCCATTCACATGTTTATATTATACTCTGACTCACTAGCCACTGTTAGCTCTCTACTTATAGTAGATATTTCTATTACAGTTCTCTTTCTCTGTTTACATACTGTATTTCCTTCAGATCCTGTATCTTACTTTACTGCATGATTATATTTTCTAACCTGCTATGATCTGTTGAGATGTACTGTGCTCGCTCCAGTCCTGACTGGATCCGTTGATAAATTTTACAGATAGCTTGGAGGTTTCCTGCTAGCCTAGAGGAGACAGTAGAGGTTGCATAGATAGCTAGGGTTTTTGCTTATAGTTTATTTTCAGTCATCTTGACTTGTATTTATAGATTACTGTATTTGAGTTTTGAGATGTATTCTGAGTTTGTATCTTAGACACTTAGACTTCTATCTGTTGTACCTCTTTTCGATTTCATGTTTTATCTATCTTCCTTTATGCTCTACCTTAGATGTGATTGAGTTTACATTCTGCTATGTCACCCCCATTCGGGGAGTATAAACTATTTAGTCTTATACTGTTAGATGTATTGAGACCTAGGACAGCGTTCTACCGCCGATACTGCGGCGTATGCTGGGCATTGTTACGTTCTTGTGCTCTAACTCTAGGGTGCGGGTCGTGACACGTTTTAGTGGTGGCCCATACAGGTCGAGATTCGCATTAGTGCGATTTCGTAGTAGCGCAACGACTTAGTTGTACTACTACGAGCCTGTTATAGGATATATAAATTAAGATGTTAGGATGAGAGGATACTCAATCACTGTTAGGATTCCTTGAGAGATTCCTAGGATGACCCTTGAGAATCTCATTTTGAATTCCGATTTAAACTCATTTTCCTTGTTTTGATTCACGTTTTTTCTTGATTTGAATTTGATTTTGTGGATTCATTGTAGAACTTTGAATCCTGGTATTAGTTGATGATTTTGATAAAATTTTGTAGTTGTTGATTTAATTTTATATTTAGATTAATATTTTCAAATCCAAGGTACTCAATCACACTTAGGATTCTTTGAGAGATTTCTAGGACGACCCCTGAGAAACTCATTTTGAACTTCAATTGGAATTTCTTTTCCTCTTGTTTGGATTCACCCTCATTCCTTGCTATTGAATTTAAGCTTGATGGGTTCCTCTCGTTTGAACCGATGAGAAGGAACATATCTTCATTATTCTTTTTCGCCATTATTCCCTTGTATTCTTATTTACCTCTTATCTTAAACTCTGTCTCATTACATTAATTACCCATACATTGTCGTCCCTACCAGATGTACTTCGAAACCCTTGAATCTTCGTATCTTTGGCATGGGGAAGGCTAAGGAAGTGACGTAAATTATGTAGCTCAGAGAAGATGTAACTGGTTATTTTATGATGATCTAAAGGAAATCAAATGTGGAGTGTTCCATATGGAAATTTGAGATAGAAATGTGGTAAAGGTCTCGAATAGAATAAAGAGATGTATACTGCCAATTTGGAAACAATTACATTTAGAGAAATTTTGGGGTTATGAGATAGTTTATAGGTGTATTCAAAACTAATGAGGATATCAGAGGTCAACCTAGTTTTGAGAACTTAGAAATCTTGGTTATTGATTCTGGGGAAAACTTTTACTCTGAGGCTATGTAGAAGGTTAGTAATGGAAAAGAGAAGTTAATTGTGTTTAATAAGGATATTAAACAAGATGTTGCGAGAAAATGACTAGGGATAGAGAGAACACAAAGTTATAGAAGTTTAGAGATTGTTGTGAAATATTTTTAGGAGAATAATATTCAAGGGTGTATGTCGAAGAAATACGGAAGTTGATTTTTTGATGGAAGATAAGTTTTGTAAGGCCTAGAGATTTAAATTAAATAATACGAGGAGAACAATTTGAACAAGTTCAAGGAATTCGTAAACAGGATTTAGAGGTTTTGGATCAAATTTAAGACAAGGTGAAAGAACTTGGAAATTTAAATAAATAGTTAATATTGATTCCTAAATGTGAGGGCTGTGCTTCAAGAGTGATGTTTGGAAATTGGGAATTGCCTACGGTAGTCATGGTAAGGGTTTAAGTAAAGGTTAAATTTTCATATAGAGACTGGTGAGGTAAAGATATGATTGGCAAGTTATGACCAGATGAACTTAAGAGTATCAGAAGCAGATGACTAACTCGATCTTCATTATTTTTGTGCATTAATTACCACCTCTTGAACTCCCATTTTCTAATTGAGATCCTTGACGTTCCTTATCGTGACTTTGATATTCGAAATGTAATACTAGCTGTTACCCTCCAACAAATCTTATATGTAAGACCTAGACGAGCTCACCTTCGTGTAGGTATATCATGTCCCACTAAAACCCATCTTCTTGTACTCTATTTTCTTGATATGATTTTCTGGTCAACTGGCTAAACTATAACCTCTACCATTATACTAAGTTTCTTCTTATTTTAATTAGAAATCCAGTCTTGACTCAATTCTTTCGACCCGACATGTGATGGTGTTCTGCTTGTTTCCTTAGATGCTTAACCTCGTACCTTATCTGATTACTTGACCCGTTGGTTAAGAAACTTGGACTATGTAATTCCTTTCATCATTACCACCCTTATATCTTGTGCTGCTAAATTAGCCTTAGTTTTGCAAGCTTATCTATTTTCGAGCTTGGTCATGACATATTTTATTGGGTGGCCACCCACTAACATATTGTCTAATCAGAACCGGTACATGATGGTCTGATCAACCTATTGCACTTTGGTTCACTTTTTTATGTATCAATCTACGAGAATGGAGACATAGTTAAACTTGACCCTAGAGTCTCATTCGCGACAACCTTGACAATTCTCCTTGAAATCTTTTTATCGCCTATGAACCTCGTATTCGTACTCAGTCGAATTAAATTTAATCATGACCTGAACCTCCATCATTGGATGCTCGTGCACATACTTTGATTTCATTGATTTCTCTTCTTGCCCAAATCTCGTTTTATCCCGAAATTGATCAACTTAGATCGTGTCAAGACAAAAATCTATTTGTGATTTGTTGTGCCTAAATTTTTAATTTTTGCCATTTTATGGAATAGTAACCTTTTAATAATTTCTTAGTTGCTTGTTAATGACCAATTTTTATATAGGATGGTAGACAGCCCTACAACCTTGATGATTGTTGTTCCCTTACCTTCCCAATTAGGACACCCTAGATTGTTTGTGTGTTGATACCATAGTACTGTTTTGACCTAGAATGATTAGTGTACCTAGGTGAGACTTCCAACTGCTACGGTATGCCCTGACCTTGTATACTATTCCTTCAAATTGCATGATTTAGATAAATTTTTTTAGACCTTGATTGTTGGGAAATAGGGATGTCACCCCATTAGTATCAGTTGTAGATATATATAGGTTAGTCCTTGATGTGGGGATGTATGTCTATAAACATGTAGCTTATGAGATTTATGAGAGATTATAGTATCAGCCTTGATAGGATGTACTAGTCTTTTGGTGAGTATAAATGTGTTATGAGAGATAGGGGCCTATATGTCTTAGTAATGCATCGTTCCTATGGTAATAGAATGTATTAATAGATGGTTAATAGGAAGATAATAGTTTGAGCATACCTATAGCCTATGATCAGTTCCTTTTCATCCTTAGTTAAGACCACTTTAAAATAGGTCCAGTCCCTTGGATATAGGTTCCAGTCCATATTTTATTGAAGTTTCATTACCGCCGTACAGCAGAACAGTGTTGGAGGTATTCCTAGATTGACACTATTTTGATGTCCGTTTATTATTCCAGTGTTAGGAAGTGTTACCTTAGATATTGGGTAGATTAGAGGCTCTAGAAGGAGTACTATTGATCTTAAATTTTGATGACGAAATTTTTCTAAGGTGGGTAGAGTTGTAGCACCCAGTTTTCCAAATGAGGGTAATTTTGAAATTTTGTGTTTATAATTATTTTAATAATGATATTTAATTCATGATATGATTTTTGGTGATTTTAAATCATTTTAAAATTATTTAAATCAATGACTTGTGGTTTTGACGTTTTGCTAGTGAAACCCTAGAGACTGTTTGACCTAGAGCCTAACCATGTGATTATGATATTTTAATATCATTTCTGGCCTAAGGATATTTTGCATTTGACCTCTTTGAATTATTTTGATATTATTTTATTATTTATGATATTGTTTTGGAATTATTTGAGTCGGGTTCGAATTTCATCTCAATCCGACTTGTAACGGGGACCCGGGGTAACTTAGACTCTAGTTGGACCCATGCATTAGTTAGCCATGGCCCACATTTTAATTAGTCATGTTAGAAAGATTAGTCATAATCCTAATTATTAGGTTAACCATTTAGAGTTTTATTTTGACCCTTTTACCCACAAATCCTAACCAAAATTGTTTTAAACACTTGTAACTAAAGGAGGGGCAAACTTGTAATATTCAATGAGGGAGGGGGGGGGGGGGGGGTGGGGGTGGGGGATAACCATTGTGGCCGGCCCTAATAGGACTCCCATCTCATTTCCTTTCTTTGAGAAGTCTTCTTTCCCAAGTGCTCTCAAGCTCTCCCAAGGAAGAAGCCTTTCTCCTTGGATTCTCTCTTCTTTAGGTAATATTTCCTTCTCTTTTATTTCTATTGTATTATTGTTGTGTCTTGTGTTCATGGGAAAAACTCCCAAACTTGGACACACTTTATATTTAAAATATTGATTAAATGAATTAATTCATATTAAATCTCAGATTTGAATATGTAGAGATGTGTTCTTGAGTACTTTACATTTCATTCATGTATCTCTTATAGATGTGTTCATGTTACATATATAGATTTGTGTATATATATATATATATATATATATATATAAAATATATATATATATATATATATATATATATATATATATATATATATATATTGTAATGAGAGTGTATCTATATTTATATATGTAATAAATGGTTCATGATGATTATATAATCAAGTTTGTGAGTGTGGTTCCTCATATTATTATTGTCATTATAGTTGTGGATAATTAGGATATATATTATGTATTAAAATATATATATATATATATATATATATATATATATATATATATATATATATATATATATATATATATATATATTAATATATATATATATATATATATATATATATATATATATATAAATATATATATATATATATATATATATAAATATTGTAATGAGAGTGTATCTATATTTATATATGTAATAAATGGTTCATGATGATTATATAATCAAGTTTGTGAGTGTGGTTCCTCATATTATTATTGTCATTATTGTTGTAGATAATTAGGATATATATTATGTATTCTTTTGGCTCAAACTATCTAAATTCGTCATAATTTTTATCCACGTTTTTAATTTCAGCCCTAACTTAGAAATATCATAACTTCTAGCTCAAAGCTCGGTTTAATCTCCCGTTTTTTTTAAAGAAGCGTATTGAAGTTAGCTTTCCAAAAACATGTATTAATATGCCTATTCTTTCTGTAACTTTCTAGAGAATTATTTGAGTGTCAGCTGTACGAAAGACAAACGCGTTCTCGGTGTTTTCGCGATTCCGGGAGTTTCCGGAAACGAAAACGCGATCCGTTTGAAGTTTTGGAAAGCTAACACATAGATCTATAACATACTTTAATCCTAGATTTTAGTTCATGCTGAGATGGTACAGTATTGATTATTAGTAGGAGTTACTATTCGGCATATGCATTTTGTGCACCCTTGTGTGTAATATAATGTTCTATTTGATTTTAACCCATATTAATGTATATACATTATGTAATTAAATAGAGAATGCAAGCATGAGTAAATGGTTAAATAAATGATGTATGAGGTGTAAGTATCCTATCTAATGTAAGCATGTATAAGTATGGCTTGTAATGAATATGTAGGTTCTATAGTATGTAATGTATGGTGCATATAGTAGTACAAGAGAATAAATGAATGATGAATGAATGCAAGCATGAATGTAATATAATAATAGATGTAATGTATGCAATATACAAGTTAATGAGATGTAATGTTCTATGTTAACCCAAATCCTATATTATCTCATGTACCCCTTACACTATGTTGACACTATCACACTTGACACTTTGTTCACTTACACTTTGACACTTTTTGATATGTATACACTATGTATGCCCATTTAACCCTCACTTGCCCCTTTGCCATGTTCACATACACACACATAGCCTCTTAAATAAGTATTTATGAATATAGTTAACTTAGCTATGTATGTATATTATATATATGTTAGCATATTGTGTTGTAATATATAAGTTTATATAACCATTTGAAATGCCATGATTATAGACCTAATGTTGAATACCAATATATGCATGTGTATATATGTGTAGACATATATAGCTTAAAGTAATAGATTACCTAGTGTATATCCAATGTGAATTATTGCCTATTTGAGTATTGAATAATTGCATGCTATATAGAGTTGGGTGTATGTTGGCTTGTATAGCCTTGTATTGATGTGTGCTTGCTAGGATAGTCTTGGTTAGGCCTAGTAAGACTTGCTGGGTTATGACATGACCTAGTTTGACCTAGTTTGACTAGTACAGTTGACCAGAGTTGACCAAGGGTTGACTTTGTCCTAGTTTGACCTAGATTCATGTAGAATGCATTGTAGTGCTTTATATTACCCTTCTGGACATGTTGTGACTTGTGCTGTTCTAATTAGGAGCCAGACACCTCTCATCAGACAGTATCTTTACCTTGGACATTCAGATATCAGGCAAGTACATTCTCTGATCATTTCATATCCTGTTAGAATTAGTTTCCTGCTTTAGATTACTATACTTGATGCTGTCACGTTGGTAACACGGATTAGTACTATATGGATCCTTTCTTGAGATGTTATCCCCTCAGGGAGCATCGTATACTACATGTTCTGTGCGTTTCACTTATATGGTGTATCACTATGCTTTACGGTTCTTCGATCACTTGTGACATGTACTCTCATGATCACAGAGTCTTTCCAGAATCACCCATTTATGGGCATTCCCAGAATCACCCCATTGTGGGCATTCCCAGAATCACCCATTTATGGGCTATCCATGTATCACCCCTTGTGGGCCTTTGCATGGAATCATAACATAACCTAGTTGGATCCTTGTGTATTGATTGGGGGTACGGGAGAGTAGAAGTAAACATGTGAATAATATCCAAGTAGTGCAGTTCCCAGAATCACTCCATAGTATAGTTCCCAGAATCTCCTATGCCATTCACATGTTTATATTGTACTCTGACTCACTAGCCACTGTTAGCTCTCTACTTATAGTAGATATTTCTATTACAGTTCTCTTTCTCTGTTTACATACTGTATTTCCTTCAGATCATGTATCTTACTTTACTGCATGATTATATTTTCTAACCTGCTATGATCTGTTGAGATGTACTGTGCTCGCTCCAGTCCTGACTGGACCCGTTGATAAATTTTACAGATAGCCTGGAGGTTTCCTGCTAGCCTAGAGGAGACAGTAGAGGTTGCATAGATAGCTAGGGTTTTTGCTTATAGTTTATTTTCAATCATCTTGAGTTGTATTTATGGATTACTGTATTTGAGTTTTGAGATGTATTCTGAGTTTGTATCTTAGACACCTAGACTTCTATCTGTTGTACCTCATTTCGATTTCATGTTTTATCTATCTTCCTTTATGCTCTACCTTAGATGTGATTGAGTTTACATTCTGCTATGTCACCCCCATTCGGGGAGTATAAACTGTTTAGTCTTATACTGTTAGATGCATTGAGACCTAGGGCATCGTTCTACCGCCGATACTGCGGCGTAGGCTGGGCGTTGTTACGTTCTCGTGCCCTAACTCTAGGGTGCGGGTCGTGACAGAACTGCAGATCGTCAACCACGTGGAGGTGCATCTCTTCCAGTCGCGACATCGTCGAACCCATAATCTGCTTGCAACTGGGCAATGGATAATCCTCGGTGAACTACGAACGCTGGCTGGAGGACTCGCTTCTCACGGCCCACAACCAGCCTTGCGGAAAGATCATAGACCTATGGGACACCAATGACGGTTGGATTTGGAACAAAGTCAGAGACTAGCTAGGTTTAGAGGCGGTAGAGAGCCTAGCAGCCGTTAATTTAAGGATCTCCGACGACCCAGATTCCCTATGGTGGACCCCCAACTCTAGCGGGCAGTTCTCGCTGGCCTCCGCCAGGATTCTCGCTAGAGGGACCGGTGCCCCGTGCCCCATCATCGCCCCTTACTGGCTACCTTATATTCCGTACAAATGGTCGATCTTGTTATGGAGAGCCCATAGACGTAAGCTTCCCACTGACGACTCCATCACCTCCTTTGGCTACAGCCTTGCATCGAGATGCCACTGTTGCGCCTCCCCAGACGGAGTCGGTCGAGCACGTCTTCCTATCCGGAGACCTGGCTACGCACTTGTGGACCAGTATTAACACCAAGCTCCGGCAGAGACACCACCTTGGGGGCTTCAACGATCTGCTCGTCACCTGGGGATCTTCCCACGGTCGTCAGATCTTCGCAGCAACCGATATTTGGGTTTTGTGGAAGAATCGAAACAAGTATAGGTACGAGGGACGTCCTTTCCTTCCCCACCAGATCGTTAATGAAGCCCTTCGCCAGATCCATAGAGTGCGGGGGCACTGCTCTCACTTCGAGGACAGCCTTTGGTCTGCCTTAGACTAGCACTCACCTCCCCGGTCACCGATCGGTTTTTGGTTTTCTTTTGGTGACGCGTGGTGCTTTTACTTGTATAGGCTTCAACATTTTACGCCTGATACTTCAATAAAGTTTCTTTTCCCATATATATATATATATATATATATATATATATATATATATATATATATAGTATTCATATTTGTATAATATATATATATATCTATCTTGTCTCAGATTTGACCCCCTTGACATCCCTCACTCGACACACACACAACCTCTTCTTCACAAGCTTAGGTATATGTATATGTATATATATATATATATATATATATATATATATATATATATATATATATATATATATATATATATACATATACAAATATATATATATATATATATATATATATATATATATATATATATATATATATATATATATATATATATATATATATATATATATATATAATCATTTTGAGTGTAACCTAGGGAGTATTGGGACAGTTTAGGACTGGCCCAATGAGCCTAGATTAGTCAAGTTGACTGGCAAATTGACCAAGTTGACAAAAGTCAACATTGGGTCAAACTTGATTCAAATCGACTCAAACGAGCTTAGAATGACTCGATAACTTGTGTTTGACCTAAAAATTAGTAAACAGACTAGTTGACTTATCGTTGACCAGGTTTGACCAGAGTTGACCAGGTTTGACCAGAGTTGACCAAGGGTTGACTTTGACCTAGAAGGACCTAGAATCATGTAGAACTGTATTGTAGACCTTTCTTATAATATTCTAGACCATGTTGTGACTTATGATTATTTTAAATAGGATTACATCACTCTAGTTCAGTTATACTTCCTCATCAGCAGCTTAGATTACCAGGCGAGTACATTCTCTGACCATTTTATACTTTTTTGGACATATTCACTTGTTATAGACTAGTTTACTTGATGCTGTCATGATGTTATCACGAATTAGTACTATATGGATCCTTGCATGCGATGTTATCTCCTCGGATACATCGGGTATATTGTGCTCATGTACTTTATTATGTGCATCGTCTACTCCTTGTATTTATATTTATTCATGTATACTCATATGATATTCATGTACATTCATGATCATGTGAGCCTTCATGTATAAACCAGTGGTACTCATGTGGACTAGCTATCCATGTGAGTCACTACTCTTTCATGTACAATAACATAATTTGGACAGATCCTTGTGTATTGATTGGGGCAGGATGAATATTTATTTGGTTATGTGACCTACACCCATCTCATGTGCAACTCCAACCTAGATTTAAGTCATGTACAATCTAAGCCTGTTTACATAACCAAACATGTGCTCTAAATCACGTAGTTAGTTCAGTTTTCTTATCTATATCATGTATATCTATTTCTACTATATCATGTTCTTCTTTTTACAATCTCTCTACTATTTCTTTACAGCATTTCATGTATATTATTCTATAGCTTGTTCATATTTTCCTTTCATATTATGAACTGTGTGAGAGATATATATTTGTTCCTGTCCTGACTGGTCCTGTTGAAAATATTACAGATGATGAGGATTGCTGCGATACTTACTATGGAGCAGGCCTAGTTGACACAGCTGACCTGGACCCTCAGGAGGATCCAGCAGTCACTGAGGACTTGCCATTAGCTTAGTCTAGACTTATCTTATTATCTAGCTTTATGAGACATTTGAGATTGTATTAAGATATTATTTATGGTGTGGTTTACATCGAGACTTATTATTCATATTTGTGACTCACTGTTGAGATTATCTATCTTCTATTCCATCTTAGATATTATGATTGAGTTGTACCTTATATATTGTTCTCCTTTCGTAGCATATTCCATATTATGTTAGATGTTGTGACCTAGGACAGCGTTCTACAGCCGACACTGCGACGTAGGCTAGACGTACCCACCTCTCGTGTCCTTACACTGGGTGCGGGTTGTGACATTTGATATCTATTATTTACAATCCTTATGGATTTTAACTAAAATCCTTTATTTCATAATTCTCTTCCAAAATTAGAGCAATATTTCATATCATACTATATTTTTGGATGTCTTTCTTGGATCTCATATTGGTAAACTATCTATTGATTATTTTCAAATTCTTTTAGTTTTACCAACTATTTATGTTTTGACAAGTTATTTTCTATTTGGCACTCTACATTTGGTATGTTGTTTCTATACTTGTCTTTACACACTTCTTCTATTGTTCCTTATTTAGTATATCTTGATCATAATTGTCTATGCCTTTCTCCTTTACTTACGCTTGAGTTCGTTTTATCTCTTATTACGGGGGAGCTTATTTTTTGATAATGTCAAAGGGGGAGAAATAAGTTTAAGTTAGCACACAATATGTATTTATTAGTGATACATGCATCTATCGTATCTGTCTTAAACTTAACCGATTTGCCATAATAAAAAAGGAAAAGATTGTTAGTCCAATGATTGCATCGTGTTTTTGAATATGGCTAATCAATTAAGTTTAACATAATGATGTCACTAATATTCATATACTCACTATCATGTTGCTACTTAAACTTAGCGTCGTCCTAATTGTTCTATATCATATTATCATGCTTGTATCGTACTGTAAATATTGTCTTGCTCGCCTAACATGTATTTGTAGACATGCAGTAAGCATGATCAAACATGATCAAATCAGGACATATACAATGGAGAATTAATGTTGGGCCAAAGATGACTCCAGATCTATTTATCTTTGGACGACTGTTGTGAAGGAAAAAAAGCATCTTCGGGTATGCTCAAATATCAGAAGAAAGGCATCATCAAAGGGCTTTTAGTTTTCCTATTTTGTTCTCAGGCTGTAATCTTTTAATTTATTGAGTCTAGGAACATGTACGTTGAGTCGCACTGAGTCATCTCAACCCCTAGACTTACTTCTCCAAGCTCCACCATCCAAAAACTAAACAAACCCTGAGCCAAACCCAAGCTCTATAGCCCTTTAGAACTTCTGGTTTCTAGAAGAAAGAGTTCGGACCGAACTCTGCCTCAGGCAGAACTCGGGCTGACTCTGCCCCCTAAATTTTAGCACCCTAAATTTTAGGGCCTGCTTGATACAAGCTGTCCAACGTTCAAAAAATTTGAATTCTTGGGACAAAATTCGGGCCGAACTCTGCCTCCTCAGAGTAGTATAACTAGAGCTTGAATTCTCTCATTTCAAATCATTTCTTACCTTCAAATATTCAAGCTTTCTAAGCTCTACTACTCTAACCCTCATTCTTCCATATCTCCTAAGCCAAAACTCTCCTTAGCCCAAGATGTTCAGTGCGATATCAGCTAGAAGTTGTGTGCAAGAGTAAAAGAAAAGTCACTTGAAAAATTCAAGTTTCGCTTTCTGCGAAGTTGAAGTGTTCGAGCGCTTCGATATAAAGGCTCGTGTTTTGTAAAGAAGTTTGCGTGCTCTTCGGACTAAAGGCGCATGCGTACGCTATTTCACAAATAGTGGATTTCAATCCTGAGCGAGAGTTCTCAGGCCTGGACTAGTCCTCCACGAGGGAAACCAGGTTAAATCACTGTGTTTGCGTATGCTCTTTCGATCTCTCTTAATTTCTGCATTATTACTCTGATTATATATTCTCTTGATAGTTGTTTTCTGGACTAGGTATAGAGTTAATTTTTAATTGGCTATTAGCGACACAAACTCTATTCACCCCCCTCTAGAGTTGCCTACACGTTCTTCAGATGGAACTATTGACAAGTTCAAGGCTAGGCTAGTAGCCAAGGGGTTTTCTCAGAAGCAGGAGATCGACTACTTTGACACGTATGCTCCAGTAGCCCGGATGACTACCATCAGAATGTTGATTACTCTCGCAGCAATACATAAGTTGGTGATACATCAGATGGATGTAAGAATGTCTTTCCTAAATGGCGGCTGACTGAAGAGATTTACATGCAATAGCCATAGGGATTTGTCATCAAGGGTCTTGAAGACAAAGTCTATAAGTTGGTGAAATCCTTATATGGTCTTAAACAGGCTTCCAAGATGTGGCATGAAAAGTTTGACAAGGTTATAAGGTCAAATGACTACAGGGTCAGCGAGACGGACAAGTGTGTTTACACAAAGTTCGCTAATAGAAGAGGTGTAATCGTTTATCTGTACATGGATGACATGCTGATCTTAGGTACGGATATGGGCTATGTCCTTGACTAAGTTTAGTATGGAGGACTTGGGAGAAGCTGATGTGTTCTTAGGGATCAAGATTATCCAGACAGACACTGGACTGACGTTGTCACAGTCTCATTAGATTTAGAAGATGATCACATGCTATGGTATCAGGATATTCCAATGATCGATATGCCGTACAGGTATGATCTAAAGCTGAAGGCTAATTCGAGGGAAAACATCAGCTAGCTGGAGTATGCAAGCGTAATCGAAAGTTTGATGTATGCTACTACTGCCACAAGGCCTGACATAACTTTTGCCGTGGGAATGCTGAGTCGTTTCACGAGTAACCCATGCATTGAGCACTGGAAAGCTTTGAAATGGGTAATGAGATAACTCAAGAAGACACAGACATATGCACTACACTATAGCGAAGATCTGCCGGTAGTAGAAGGCTTCAGTGATGCTAGCTGGTGCTCAAAGTTAGAGAGCGAGAGGTCCACAGGTGGATTCATTTTCAAAGAGTGGAGCTGCTATATCGTGGATGTCGAAAAAGCAGACTATGCTCTCTCGTTCCTCCATGGAATCTAAGTTCTTTTCACTTGATACCGCAGTGGAGGAAACAGAATGGCTTCGGAAGCTCATGTATGATCTTCTAGTAGTTGGGGGAAAAATATTGGGGATTCTGATATACTGCCACAACCAGGCGACTACGACGGTGGCATCAAATGACCTCTTCAATGGAAAGAAGAGGACTGTACGGTTAAAGCACAGGACAGTACACGATCTCATCAAGAGAGGTGTCATTGCAGTGATTGATGTTCGAAGTCAGGAGAACCTAGCGGATCTGTTCACCAAGAGCCTCAAGCGCCATCTGGTCGATGACACAGCTTATAAAATGGCCTTGAAGGCATTTTAATATTATGTTATTGCAATTCTACCATAAAGTTTTATGCTATTAGTTTAAAGAAAAATCTAATAGGCATCTAGCTTTTGGTTCAAGGGAGGACCACTAACTGGGAAAATATAAGGAACAGTGGGTACATGTCCTCTGTGGCATGGAAAGCTTACGGACCTACAAACACTGTTGTCTACTATATATTTTCTGCGAAAAACGGATCCTGTGATGAGGATGACTTAAACGCCTTAATGAGTTCTCAGACAGAGTGAATGCTTGGTGTGCTTTATATGAAGCACAGTAGAGCAGCACTACAAGGAGTGAAACTCCATGCTACAGTAGGGTGACTCCACCATGAGGTTTCCAGGTAGGGCTAGCTAATGCCTCGACTTTGCTAGCCAAGTCACAACGACGTAGCACCGCCAATAGGCAGGTAGCCTAATGCTGTATGATAAAATTAAAGAGTTGTAGACAGCACTACAAAGGGGAGGATATCCTTATGTTACAGTGGCATGACACCACGATGAGGTACCCAGATAGGGGTAATGTCTCGGCCTTGCAAGCCATGTCGTTGCGGTGTAACACCGCAAGGAAGCCTAAGGCTTTAAACTGGGTAGTTTGGTACTACAAAGAGGCTTATGACCTCATGCTACAATGGTATGATACTACGATGAGGTTTCCGGGTAGGGGTAATGCCTTGGCTTTAGGCCATGTCATAGTGGCGTAGCACCGCAAGGAAAGTGCAAGGCTTCATGCCATGTCTCTTTAATAAAGAACTCACCTAGAGTGTATGGACATAGATATCAGGCCTGTAATGACCCGCTCCGCCCTAGCGGAACGCCGATTCAAACGGCAAGTGCAACGACTCAAACGAACCGTCGACCCGAAGAGTTGGCATCGACCTAATGAAGAATCGATGCAAGGCTTACATTGGCCCGTCAAGATAAATCCAGACTTAGACTTTCAAAGGCGCGCTCGGAGTATCGCTCGGCCGATACGAACATCACTAAGGTGGGTGGCTCCGATGAACCCGTCTGTGCTTAGCCTAGACACATAACAATACGGACACTATTACGAGAATCGCTAGGCGATAACACCGCGCATGCTAATAAATGACTCAACGCACCTAGCTAAGGGAATAATCCCATCTTGTATGCTTGTATAGAATATGGAAAGGAACTTGGAAAAATGTGAACTCTTGTACCGCGCTCCACGCTCGTGCTAAGGCACAAGCTTACGTTCAAGTCCCTCATACGTCCAACAATGAAATAATGAATGGTTTACAATAATGAAATGGGAAGACTATCAACATAGTCGTTCCAAGTAGAGTTTAGCAACATTGAAAGATTATGGGACCGATGGGTCGCCAAGGCGACTCCCGCACGGGGAGTTGCATAATGTATGAATGAAAGAATGAATGAATATGTGAATGAATCAATGAACGGACAAGTGAAAGAAAGAAAAGAAAGAATGAAGAAAAGATAAAAAAGAAAGAAATGGTTAGTGACAGGTATGACGGGCACGTGGCAGCGGGGCTTGCTACCCGCGCTGCACGGACGCCAACCTGGTCGATAACGCATTACGGCTAAGGGTTAGCCTACGGATCGGAGACAGCCGTTAAGTTAAAATGACAATAAAATACGAAATGGTCGTGGACGGCTCGTGCACGAGTGAAAAGGGATTCCAAGGGCAACGAACGACGTTTTCGTGGCCGGCCTAGGCGGAATCATGGCCTACGGGCGGACAGAATGTGCGGGCTTGGGCACATAACCAAACGTAGGGCCGGTTATTCAATAGTCTATCAAGGTGTACCAGCCATCACGCTTGATAGATAAGAATGCCACAGGGGAAAATGTCCAAAATGGCTGACTTGCCAGCGACCGGTACATATAGATTAAGTGGGCTTTGCTGGTGGCAATCCATGTGCAAGTCCTCGCATTGAAATCAAAGTAGTCTAAGTGAACTAAATATAACGCCTTCTGAACAAGCTTGAAGTATAACACACCAAATGACCAAGAGTGCTTCGTGTAAATGAATTTGAAAACACGCCTACGACACGTTAGAATCTAAGGCAGGAACACGCCCTTGGCACTAAATGTTTACGTGAATCATGTTAAGTTGAAATATATGAATTGTTGTCTAACTTGGTTTACATTGAACAGGGAAGGCCGGACGGTAAGTATGGATAACTCATGTATGTATTTCCATGCGACACTTGAAATTGGCAACACGAGATAGGCTATGAAATATGCCATAAAATTGATCCTAAGGAAAGATTAGAAAGACAATGAATGATAGAGATGCACAAAAGTAAATAGAATGTGTTTGGTAACGATAGCATTATGGACGAGCTAGCCTCCCCACCAGTGCATAACAATGTACTGATAACCCCACAGTCTGCTTGCAGGAAGCAGGAAACGTTGGCAGGTGTGGAGCTTTCCTCGAACGTGCTGAGGCGCGGAGCCAACTCTGGGGCCTTGGAATGTTGCAAGAAGCTGAAGCACCCTATACAGGACATAATGTATCGGAACATCGCCATAAATCATTCCATCTTGTAAGCCACTTGGCACGCAGAGAGAGAGAGAGAGCTTGAGCGATTTGTAATATCGGCCTAGCGCCGCTTGTAAACTTCTTGAAAATTAATAAAGAGTTTGAATTCGCTTCCACTTGTGTTCATTTACTTTCCGCTACAAATGGGGACACTCTGTGTGACTCTGTGGCCTAGCTCAAATCGGCCGTTTCTGGAATTAGCCTTGCACGGGCGCAACCTAGGCCCGTGCGGCATCACGCCTTAGCGAGGACGATCACTTCTACGGGAGCGGGGCATGACAGATTGGTATCAGAGCACGGCTTTACGTCCTTAGACTTCATTTCGATTCTCTCAGTTTTGAAAGCTCGTTGAAACAAAAGAAGTGTACGCTCTCTCTCGTTGTGTCTTGGGATGTTCCATACAATGAGTCTAATATTTTCAAAAGCTCGTACGAGTACTCGGTTGAATGGGATCGATAGGCGAAGGCCTTTGTGCCGAATGATGTTAAACATGACTCGATAGAAAACACATGCTAAGTTAGCAAGTCGCGTGCGTGCCTAAATAGTCCTACGTCGACATTAGGAAGTGAGCGTGCAAACTTGAATATAGCCCGCACGGGATGGTTATGCGGCACAACTTAGTCCGCGTGTCGCGCACCTCAACTTCTGGTGCAATCGAGTTGCGAGCGATATCAAGTACCGCTCGGTCGGAAATGGAGATACACTTAGAGTGTATATCGATAGGAACGCTATCAAACTAACGCTTAGGCGTGCACGGAAGATTTATTGGATTTTAAGGATTAGTGCGAACGACTTAGTACGTCGAGGCGACTTGAGCGATTACGTTAGAGATTCGTCAAACGAATCTGAAGGATGTCTTAGCGCGTGATGCGAATGTGATTGAGGATTTATAGAATGACTTAAACCCGAGTGGTGTATGTGATAGCTTCGAGAAAGAATAAGAATAAGTGTCGACGACTAGTCGAGTGGCTCAAACCCTGAGTGGTGTATGGACGTCTTAGAAGTTATTCGAGCGAGACTAAAGGATATACGGATAGAACGAGTATGTCGGAGAAAACGATACAATCGCGCAAAGCCTTAGTACGCGTCACGCTTAGTTGATCGTGACTTCGTGTGTCCCGAACGAGATGTCGTTCGGACAACTTGTAAATGGGAAGCACAAGTTAGAAAACAACTCGGAACGATGAATAAAAAGGAATGGTCTTGATCGAGGAAACTTAGAGGATCGCGCGTACGATTTCGGATTGATTCAAATAAATTGTGACTTGAGTTTGGACAACGATCTTGAAAACTAGCTTGAGGAATAGCAATCAAACTTGATCTTGAATATCGAGGAAATTATGGAATATCCAACTCGGACAACAGCATCAACGCACGACTCGAAATCGGTTGCAAAAGAAGATCGTCAGGTTACGCATATCATCGATGGTATTGAGGCGTATCAAAGATCGATATGCGATAACTCGGGGGTACTTTGACTCGACGAATGACGGTCGTGCAAATGTCATTGTTCCGTTGGATGCTATACTTGGGATGTTAAAAAAATGTGTGTCGAGGAAAAGATAGACTTGGCTCGAGGATTTTCTAGTTGAACGCATGACGGTCAGACTATCGAATTGATATGGCTTGGATGAAAATAAGAATGCTTGGATTTGCTTCGTTGACAACCACAATGTTGATGTTCTTGTCTTATGCGAGCGCAACTCCAGCCTCGCACATGCGTCGTGCCGGATTTGGATGATCACTCCGCGTGAGCGCTGATATGGTGATTCATACGGCGGGAGTGATTGAACTTGGATGGCGTGGCAATCTGATTGCTTCGACTTGTGGTTTGATGCGAAGGTGGACTCGAGAATGACTTAGCATGCATGACGGTTGAATTTGAGGATTGCGTAGGTCCAATCCGCGTATCGAGAACGAATTAGTCTAGACGCAAGCAAGAGTTACGCCCCGATGAGAATGATTATTCCACGGGAGCGTTGCATGGTGATTCATGAACCACCATGGATAATCAGACTCGCATGAGATTGGGACACAATGTATTGTCGAGCTGGATGACCTCGTGATCGAATACATGAATTGGTTAGAATGGATATGTAAAGTATGTCGATTGGGTGATTTGAATGGATTCAAATATGTGCAACGAATACGTTGATGCGAATAGGTGATCGTGCTCGATGTTTAGAAATCTGAGTGACGCAAGCTTGGGTAGAAAAACCCCCATACTACCGACTTTGGTTTGACCCTAGGATTGGGGTCAGTATTGGCATTATTGTTGGGGAACTGTGATTCCAATCCTGACATTGACTTAGCCTCGAAAAGAAATAGCCTAGCGGATAGGCGGACGACCCTATACCGAGTGATTGAACCTGTGCGATTGATATTAGAGTATCGTCTGGACGGACGATAGACTTGGGGCAATAAGACTTAGAGTAGGATGGGGAACTGGGCATGTGCGTGAACGACGGCGAGATTGGCCCCAAACGAAGAAAAAGATAGGAATGGATGATGCGTAAGTAAAGTTGGGATAACGAATTGAATCATTGATTAGAAGACGTACTCGATGATAGTACGATACTTAGTCTCGAATCGGACGGAAATTACTTAGACTTGGTCGACCCCGCTAAGAAGAAATCGTATTGATTTTGTTGACAAGAGCGCTTGAGAAGCGAAGCGAATCATCTCGAGGACCGAGATAAACGATATATGATACACACATGAGTTTGGTTTTAAATCGAAGTTAGCAAAACGATCGGCAAATTGAAACTATCACGAGTAGCTTGTCCGACTTTGCTAGTCGCTAAGCTTGGTTGAAATGTACGTATTCCGGGGACGCCTTGAATGCGTGCACGATCCAAATGCAGCGATATGATGAAGTCGAATACAACTGCAAGTGGGCGTCGAGATGCGCATAAACAAATGAGTGAGTTTGCCTCAGCCTATGACTTTCGTATTTGACGAATTACAATGCACCTCGTGCGACCGTTTCAATCCCATGATACGTTGAAAAAGCAACCAAGTTGAAGAAACACTTGAATCGAATAAGTGCCATCAACTCTAAAATGAATAAAAAGTTATCCAATAAAAATCGACCAAACGTATGCGACACGGAACTTGGAAAGGTACCGAGCATGGTTCGATGCCATCGAACGATAGAGCCATTCGATAGAATTATCTATGAAACACGATGACACGAGTTAAGGAATGGTAGGATGACCTGCACTCAGGAAGTCTCGAGGACGAGACTTATTTTGAGTGGTGTATTATGTAATGACCCGCTCCGCCCTAGCGGAACGCCGATTCAAACGATAAGTGCAACGACTCAAACGAGCCGTCGACCCGAAGAGTTGGCATCGACCTGATGAAGAATCGATGCAAGGCTTACATTGGCCCGTCAAGATAAATCCAGACTTAGACTTTCAAAGGCGCGCTCGGAGTATCGCTCGGCCGATGCGAACATCACTAAGGTGGGTGGCTCCGATGAACCCGTCTGTGCTTAGCCTAGACACATAACAATACGGACACTATCACGAGAATCGCTAGGCGATAACACCGCGCATGCTAATAAATGACTCAATGCACCTAGCTAAGGGAATAATCCCATCTTGTATGCTTGTATAGAATATGGAAAGGAACTTGGAAAAATATGAACTCTCGTACCGCGCTCCACGCTCGTGCTAAGGCACAAGCTTACGTTCAAGTCCCTCATACGTCCAACAATGAAACAATGAATGGTTTACAACAATGAAACGGGAAGACTATCAATATAGTCGTTCCGAGTAGAGTTTAGCAACATTGAAAGATTATGGGACCAATGGGTCGCCAAGGTGACTCCCGCACGGGGAGTTGCATAATGTATGAATGAAAGAATGAATGAATATGTGAATGAATCAATGAACGGACAAGTAAAAGAAAGAAAAGAAAGAATGAAGAAAAGATAAGAAAGAAAGAAATGGTTAGCGATAGGTATGACGGGCACGTGGCAGCGGGGCTCGCTACCCGCGCTGCACGGACGCCAACCTGGTCGATAACGCATTATGGCTAAGGGTTAGCCTACGTCTCGGAGACAGCCGTTAAGTTAAAATGACAATAAAATACGAAATGGTCGTGGACGGCTCGTGCACGAGTGAAAAGGGATTCCAAGGGCAATGAACGACGTTTTCGTGGCCGGCCTAGGCGGAATCATGGCCTACGGGCGGACAGAATGTACGGGCTTGGGCACACAACCAAACGTAGGGCCGGTTATTCAATAGACTATCAAGGTGTACCAGCCATCACGCTTGATAGATGAGAATGCCACAGGGGAAAATGTCCAAAATGGCTGACTTGCCAGCGACCGGTGCATATAGATTAAGTGGGCTTTGCTGGTGGCAATCCATGTGCAAGTCCTTACATTAAAATCAAAGTAGTCTAAGTGAACTAAAAATAACGCCTTCTGAACAAGCTTGAAGTATAACACACCAAATGACCAAGAGTGCTTCGTGCAAATGAATTTGAAAACACGCCTACGACGCGTTAGAATCTAAGGCAGGAACACGCCCTTGGCACTAAATGTTTACGTAAATCATGTTAAGTTGAAATATATGAATTGTTGTCTAACTTGGTTTACATTGAACATGGAAGGCCGGACGGTAAGTATGGGTAAGTCATGTATGTATTTCCATGCGACACTTGAAATTGGCAACACGAGATAGGCTATAAAATATGCCATGAAATTGATCCTAAGTAAAGATTAGAAAGACAATGAATGATAAAGATGCACAAAAGTAAATAGAACGTGTTTGTTAATGATAGCATTGTAGGCGAGCTAGCCTCCCCACCAGTGCATAACAATGTACTGATAACCCCACAGTCTGCTTGCAGGAAGCAGGAAATATCGGCGGGTGCGGAGCTTTCCTCGAACGTACTGAGGCGCGGAGCCAACTCTGGGGCCGTGGAACGTTGCAAGAAGCTGAAGCACCCTATACAGGACATAATGTATCAGAACATCGCCATGAATCATTCTATCTTGTAAGCCACTTGGCACGCCTTTTATGTTTCAGAGAGAGAGAGAGCTTGAGCGATTTGTAATATCGGCCTAGCGCCGCTTGTAAACTTCTTGAAAATCAATAAAGAGTTTGAATTTGCTTCCACTTGTGTTCATTTACTTTCCGCTGCAAATGGGGACACTCTGTAAGACTCTGTGGCCTAGCTCAAATCGGCCATTTCTGGAATTAGCCTTGCACGGGCGCAACCTAGGCACACGCCTTAGCGAGGACGATCGCTCCTACAGGAGCGGGGCGTGACAAGGCCGTCTCTTGAGGGTAAACTTGTAGATGGCCAAAATTATACACTGAAGCCAGGCTGGCACAAGGCCTTTAATGTGCAACCAGAATCACATGTAACTACATTATGTGAATGGAAAGAATTACAACTATGGTGCAAAATTCAAGGCTTAGTCCATTCTTGTATTATAGTATGTTATTTGACCCTCAAGGCTTAGTCCATGTCTAGTATCAGAATCCTCTAGGATCTCTCTCGTGCACCTTCTTTGAAGTATTGCATAATATCAATTTTTCGTCGAAAAATTATGCCCTGGGACTAACAATCCGTTCGAATATCGGATCAGATTTGGATATTACAAAAATAAATAAATACGAATACAGATACATATAAGCATCCATTGACACCCCTATTCCAAGACCTAATAAACTCTCCCTAGATGCTTTGAAAACTTCACCTACAGATAAGAGAAGTTTGATCCACAACCCCGGCCACAAATATTGACTATCAAAGATGAGCTCATCATTGAGTCATAAATTATTTATTTTTTGTAATTGTTAAATCCTTAAAAAGGGTGAAGCAACCTATGCCAAAGCACATCCTTCAAATCAGCAGTAAAACGGATAAATAATTTTTAACTAATTTACATATAGACCCCTTCCATAAATCGTAAATTTATCAAAAATGCTAAGTTTACATTCAATGGACTTACAAGCCTCTTACAACCATTAAAGTGAGTTGCTAATTGAGTCCCCTCTCCCCCTTCCACACAAGGGAGAGGGGACCCAATTGAAGTGCCACTTAGATGGCAGTAAGTAGGTTGTAAGCTAAATGGTTATAATCCTAGCATTGCTATAAATTTATTCTCATGACAATACACTTTTTTGTCTTTAGAGAAGCTCCTTAATTTCAAGTCTGACGACTATATTTTTGACTTCAGAGTCAAAGGGGTTCCCCACCTCAGTGTGATTCCTTTGTATACTTATGGACATGTAATATCACAATAAAACTTGTCATGTCCCAGTACTCGAAATACAGAGAACGAGGTACAACATGATAAGCTATGTACGCACCATAAAGTACACATATACCCTGCAATACGGTTACGACTAAAAATACAAGGGGTAATCGACAATCCATCAACCAAGTCCTATGACCTGCTAAAAAGTCTATATATGACCTAAATTAAAAGAAATATGACATCTCATGCACTATATCATTTATTATTATGAAGCTAGTAGCAAAATGAGGTACTAGCATAAGTAACAAATAATATATGATCACAATCTAGCCGCAGTCTAGAGTAATATAGCCATGTTGTTCATAGACAAGAGCATACTCCCAAAATGCTATACAAGCTAGCACGTGTTTGGTGACTAAATGCCCCAAATAATATTTTTTACACTAAATAAGAATAATAATAGTAGCAAAGAAGAAACACCCTAGCTCAAGCGTCACTGTCCACCTAGTATGATGCATCAAGCGGTAATAACAGAAGATCCTTTTGTTCGGTTACAAGTTCTGGTTATGTAAAACCAGTGGGGTCAATCCCCATGTAGCGAGTAAGATAAAGGAAGCTCAGAATGGAAGATAAAATCAATAAAAAACAATAATAAGAATACTATGAAATATGGATTAGGATATGTAGTTTGTCTTCGAGATTGTGACCACACCTCTATACCAAATAAGGATAAGAGGGACGAAAATGTGCTCATGATAACACTACGTCTCAAAGTCTACTATACTAACAACAATCGTACAATCTAATAGATATGCAGTAAGTAAGCAAGTAACTAGTAAAAGTCGATGAGATAGTGTAGTGCCGACACACACTACCAAAATAAGACAAATTAGCGATTTTATTAGCGACTCCAGAAGCAAACTTTGCTAAATTATATAAATTTAGTGAGTCCACAAATAAACATCACCAAACGTCGCTGTTTGCGACGAATAGCAACGAATAACGTCTATTGTTAGTGTTATTAAAACAGACACCGCTAAAAGTCGCTAATTTTTGCAAAATAACGATGTTTAGCGACATTTTACTTATTGAGTCACCAATATTTTTAATATTAATGACATTTAGTAATGTCTATACTCGAAGTCGCTAAAGTTCTAATAAACTCGATCAGCTTTCCCCCATTATTTCTGTCCAAAATCGATTTTTTTCCTCCAAATTCTCCCCCACTCACCACTGCTACTCCCCCCTCCTCACCGCTTGGACTCCTCTCTAACCAACTCTCCGGCTCCCCTCCCCACCAGGATCCACTCCGGCTACCACTCGGGCTGCCCCTCTGGCCACCGCTCCTGCTCCCCTCACCACCGGGCTCCCTCTCCACTGGGCTCCTTCTTCTCTTTGGCAACCCCCTCCTAGGTCACCCCTCCTCTCCGGCCACCTCCCTCCTTGGTCCCTAACCCTAACCCAGGCACACATACATACCTGGACACACGACACAAATATATATACACACACACACACACGGACACGACATTACATTCCTAAATTCGTCTCAATCGACCACAACAACTCTCATTTGAAGAAGAGAATCCAAAGCACTAACCCTCGAATTCTAACCCCTAAAATTCTCCAAGGCTAGCCCTCTCCCCTCTCTTTTCTAATTGGTTCAATTTTGTCAATTACTCATACCTCATTTAGAACTATTTTATTTGTGAGTATAAATTTATGAAATTTGTATGTATGTTATAAAGGTATGACATGGACACGTTGTTAAGAAACGATATATACACGTTAACATGAGTTGATATTGACACGATATCGTGAAATGGTTATATGTGTATGACGGATCCTAAATTTAGGGTATTTAAGAAAGGTTGTACATATGTAACCGTATGCTTAGTGAGTGTGTGTGTATATTTTATTATATATATATATATATATATATATATATATATATATATATATATATATATATCACTAGAGATTCAGAGCTACTAGTGGTTGCCCTCTGATCTCTCACCTAGCATACACCGACGACGTCCTCATCTTCGCCAATGGAGACGTTCGCACGGTGAGAAGGATTGGGAGTCTCCTTAGAAAATATGATGCTTCGTTGGGGCAGAAGGTTAATAGCAATAAAAGTCATATCTTTGTTCTTGACAACTTCCAGGGACGGCCCGGGGGAGGGGCAAATGGGGCGTGGGCCCGGGGCACAAAGATCTAAGGGGCCCCAAATAATATTAAGAGTTAGTAATATATATTATATAATATTAATATATAATAAAAGAGTTGGTAAAAGAAAAAAATTGGCAATTACTTTTATAGTAGTGAAAGTTTGTTCCTTCCGATTCCAGAGAAGAACTTCTTGTCTTCCAATTCTAGAGACGAATTGATGGCCAACGATAAGTGTTCCTGAAAATTGTTAATTTTAATTCTCGCTTCCTTCTTTCTTCTACTTATAAGTGAATCCCAAACTCCTATTTTTCTTTCAGTTTATTCTTTATGTCCTCTTCTACTGTCCATAATTTTAAAATCAACTTAGGATTTGAAGTTAAGAATTAGGATTTTATAGTCGTTGAATTGACGTAAGTTGCGGCTAAGACAACAACAACTACTTGCTGAAACAATGACGCAAGTTTCGTTGAACAATCTCCAGATAATGAACTTGAGGTCTGGAATTCGAGTTTTAATGATGAACTTTATTATTGGTGATGCTAATAGCGACAATAACTTTAACGATCTTGAGTTGCACTGATAAATTATTGAATTTTGAGTAAACTGATTTTCAATTTTTGCATAACATACTTTGAAATATTGTATTACGTAGTGGATGTTTAACAAATATTAGTGACAAGATGATTTGGGGATTGTTGAATTTGGTATTTGGATTGATTTGAGGATTGCTGGATTTGGTATTTAGATTTGGATCATGTGCAGAAACGAAATGTTCACTACAAAGATGTCATTCTCATTGTTTTAATTAACCATTACGGAAAAGCCAATTTGATATTTAGATTGATCTAGTTTTTAGATGTTGTTTAGTCGAACTTGAGTTGGAATGAGTTATGGTGTTTGATTATTCAATTATATGAAAAATGATGCAAGAGTTTATGTCTAGGAGTTTTTTTTATTGATTTTGTAGAATATTTTATGTTTTTGTGTTTAAACGTGATCAAGACGCTTCTACTTAAATTTCTATGGTACTATTTTTTTAAGAGAAACGATGTTTTAACGATACCCTAAATGTAAAATGCGCTCATGATAATGAAACAATGAATCTTCTCCAAGAAAATTAACACTTTGTTTTCAATATATCCAAACAAGGGGTATCATTTTGGGCTTCGTCCTGGGCATTAAAATACTCCGGACCGGCCCTGACAACTTCTCTCCTTCGAGCATTTCTGTTCTCGATCAGGCCTTTGGTTTTGAGGTCAAAACACCTCCCTTTGAGTATTTGGGTTGCCCATTGGGCTGCGACAAGCGGATGGCCGTCCTCTTCGAGCCGCTTATCGATCGGATACGTAAAAAGATTTCTGTATGGCATAACAATCTTCTATACCTTGGCGACAAGATCGTTCTCCTTAAGTACGTGCTGTCGTCGATCCCAATGTACATATTGGCAACCTGCAACCCTCCTAAGAAAGTGCTGACGGTCCTCAAAAAGCTGTTTGTTAGTTTTTTCTGGGGGAAGGCTGCGGCGGAGCGACAGATTCGCGCAGGATTTGGGTAAGGTGGAAGTCCATTGCTAAGACAACGGATGAGGGGGTTGGGCATCTGCCGATTATCGGAAATGATGGACTCCTTCTTAATCAAGTTGTGGTGGAGACTACGATTGAAGGTGTCGCTCTGGGCAGGTACCTCAAGGCGCGATATTATCCGCACTCACACCTGGCTGACGCGATCGCTAACTGCTATTGGAGTTTGGTCTTTTTCTAAGTGAATTTTAGTCCCACATCGGCAAGACCAAAGGAGTTGTATCTCTATATAATAGCTTTCTTATTTTAGAGATGCACATGTGGTGTAGAGGTGCACATGGGTGTGCCATGTGGGGTTATTTTTCTAATGGGAAAAGGGCTAAATCATCAATAAAAGCATTTATGCTTTTTGCTCTTAGGAAAATCATTTCCATGAGAGCTAAGCCCCGTAGGGGCTTAGCGACTCGGACTCGGACTCGGGCTCATGGGCTCATGAGGCGTAATATGGCGTTTTGTTGGCGCACTTTGCACTTAGCACGTTAGCATCGTTGTGCAAGCCCAGGTGCGCTGCCCAGGTGCGCGCCCAGGTTGCGCAGGGTTGTGCTGGGTTGCGCGGGTTGCTCAGTTTGTACGGGTGCGCTGGTTGCGCTGCGTGCACAGTGTGCGCAGTGCGTGCAGTGCGCGCAGTGTGGGCAATTCAGTGCGCGCTCTGTCGTGCACAATGGAAAGAGCGCGGGTATGCGCAGTTGGCAGCAGAACATGCGTTTGCATGTTTTGGGCGGTTGCTACATGTTCGGGGTGGTTATTACCACGTTCCTAACTTTGTGGCAACCGACCAGTTGCTGTAGGGCCTATATAAGGCATCCTCTCTCTCAAGGCTGATACACAGAATAGAAAGAGAAGCCACCAGAGAAAGTTTACGAAGTGTTTTTTAGCACAAGTAAACAGAGAATTCAGACGTGTTCTTTAACACAGTTCTGATCGGAATTTGCTTGCGAATTCCAGCAGCCTTCGAGAGAGAGGAAGGGCGCCGCACCAGCGTTGCTTTTGCACGGGAGTTCGTGTCCATCCGAGGAGTCAGAATAGCAGGAGTGTTCCAAGTTCTCCGACGAACTTGCTGGTTCCTGAAAGCTGTCTGTGTAGGGAGAATAAAGTTTTGAGCAACGGTGATCATTCACCCCAGCAGGACATCTTCCATCTTTCGCCTGTCATCTTCTTCGCTGCTGTGATTATGAAATCTTTTTAGATTCTCGTAATATCATAACGATATCTTTTTAGATCTTCGTTATACTTGCACAACCTTCCTGGAAGTGTTGCGTTGGAACATTATTTTTATAATTGTTTTATATTCTCAGTTTTCTATCGAAAAAAATTGTGCCCCGGCAATAACAATCTCAAAGCTTTATTGCTACGATGGAAAACTTTAATGCTTCACTCCTCAACACTGACTTCTGTAAGTTAGAAAAGTTTGATGGAGAGCATTATCAAGTCTGGAAGAGGAAGGTTTATCTCACTCTTCAACTCAGAGACGTTGATCACGTGCTGCTTGAAGAGGAACCTACTGTTCCAGATACTGGGTCTGCTGCCGCAATCACTACAGCTACTAAACTTTTGGCCAAGTAGAGAAGGGAGAATAGCATTTGCAGGTTGCTTATCCTGAATGCTATGGAGGATTCCCTAGCAGAATCCTACAGTAAAAAACCAATTGCCAGAGACATATGGGAGTCTCTGGAAAAATTGTACGAAGAAGACAAGAACAGGAGCAAGATATTTGTGGTTGAAAAATATCACAAATGGCTCTTTAAGGATGAGAAGTCCATGCCGCCGCAGGTTAAAGAATTTCTGAAGCTGCGACAGAATTTGGAAGACGAGGCGATGCCCCTCCCTGAAAAGTTTTTCAAGCAATTGGCTAACGCCAATCTGGTTCATACCAAGGAACCAAGGGGAAAGCAGGCAGCTTCCCACAGCAAGAAGAAGGACCCTAACAATCTGAACGTGAAGGGGACTTCCTTCAAGAGAAAGAAGGCAAAGTCTCAGATGCCTTGTTTCAAGTGTGGCAAGAAGGGCCACTTCAAGAACGAATACAAAGCAAAAACCAAACAATCAGAGCAAGGAGAGCCTAGTAAGGTATCTATGATCACTGACGTTGTTGCTATGATTGCACAGGTTGATGCAGTAAGGACTGACTCTGACTGGTGGCTAGACACTGGAGCCTCCTGTCATGTCTGCTCCAGTAAGGAGTGGTTCACCACCTATACACCTACTTCTGAAGTGGTTATGATGGCGAACGAGGCTCAAGCTGAAGTGCTCGGGATCGGGACGGTGGTGTTGAAGCTGACTTCGGAGAAGTATCTGATGCTTCAAGGCGTAAAGCACGTACCTGCTATCGCCAAGAATCTGATCTTAGGAGGCCTACTCAGCAGTGCAGGCCTCAGGATGGACATCAATACTGGCCAGATGGTGATGTCTATCAAGGGAACATATTTCGGGAAAGCTTTTTATACCGAAGGAATGTTCAAAATTCAGCTTATAAATCAGTCCAATGTAATTAATGTGATTAATGAAATCACTCCTTCTGCTTATACTCTTGAGTTGTGGCATAATAGGCTAGGACATGTTCATTATAAACGAATAAATAGAATGTCTAGTCTAGGACTTATCTCCATGTGTGGGGGTAAGGTAGAGAAATGTGAAGTTTGTGCTCAAACAAAGATCACAAGGAAACCCTTTTCTCGGGTTAATCGAAGTACAGATCTTCTGGAGTTGGTACACTCCGATATCTGTGATTTTAAACAGTTCTCTACAAAGGCCGAGATGAAGTATTTCATAACCTTCATCGATGACTTCTCAAAGTATGCGTTCGTCTACTTGCTGAAGGCTAAAGACGAAGCATTCGAGAAGTTCAAGGAGTTCAGAGCCGAAGCTGAGCGGCAGACTGGACAACAACTCAAAAAGATAAGAAATGATCGAGGTGGGGAGTACAGGTCTCATAAATTTGCATCGTTCTGCAAAGAACATGGAATTGTCAATGAGATTATGGCTCCGTACTCTCCTCAATCAAATGGAGTAGCAGAGAGGAAGAACAGAACGTTAACAGAAATGATTAACTCAATGCTGTTGACTGCGGGTCTTCCTAAGTGCTACTAGGGAGAAGCTGCGTTGACGGCCACTTTATTCTAAATAGAGTGCCTCATACAACTTCAGACGTTACTCCTCATGAACTCTGGTTCAAGGTCAGACCTAACTTGAATGTCATTCGAGTATGGGGGTGTCTGGCATATGTCAAGCTTCCAGATCTGAAGATTCAGAAGCTTGGGAAAAGGACTACTAAGACGATCTTCTTGGGGTATGCCGAGAAGAGTGATGTTCGGAGATTTTTTGATATTGAGTCAAATCATATCATTGAATCTCGCAACGCAGAATATTTTGAAGACAAATTTGCAAGGCACAGAATATTGTTCTTGCGGATGTTCCGGAGAATAATGAGGGTGCGCAAGAAACTGAAGTCTTCAATGAAGATGTGGTCCAAGAAGATGTTGTTGTTGAAACAACGGTTGAACCAGAACAAGCTGAGCCGTCAGCTAAGCGTGTGAGGAGGCCGAAGGACTTCGGAAGTGACTTTGTCACCTATCATGTGGAAGCTGATCTGCTTACCTATGATGAGGCGATGAAAACCAGAGACGCAATTTTCTGGAAGGAGGCGATTGACAATGAAATTGATTCCATCACCTCAAATAACACTTGGGTGTTGGTTGATCTTCCTGAAGGAGCGAAACCCATCGGATGCAAATGGATCTTCAAGAAGAAGATGAAAGCAAACGGAACTATTGACAAGTTCAAGGCTAGGTTGGTAGCCAAGGGGTTTTCTCAGAAGCAGGGGATTGACTATTTTGACACATATGCTCCAGTAGCCCGGATGACCACCATCAGAATATTGATTACTCTTGCAGCAATACATAAGATGGTGATACATCAGATGGATGTGAATACGGCTTTCCTAAATGGCAAGCTGACCGAAGAGATTTACATGCAACAGCCAGAGGGATTTGTCATCAGGGGTCTTGAAGACAAAGTCTGTAAGTTGGTAAAATCTTTGTACGGTCTTAAACAGGCTCCCAAGATGTGGCATGAGAAATTTGACAAAGTTATAAGGTCAAATGGCTACATGGTCAGCGATACGGACAAGTGTGTTTATACGAAGTTCACTGATGGAAGAGGTGTGATCGTTTGTCTGTACGTGGACGACATGCTTATCCTAGGTACGGATATTAGCTGTGTCACGGAGACAAAGAAATTCATCTCAAGCAAGTTCAGTATGAAGGACTTGGGGGAAGCTGATGTGATCTTAGGGATCAAGATCATCCGGACAGACACTGGACTAGTGCTGTCACAGTCTCATTATATTAAGAAAATGATCACTCGTTATGGGTATCGGGATCTTCCAGGGATCGATACGCCGTACAGGTGTGATCTGAAGCTGAAGCCTAATTCAGGGGAGAGCGTCAGGCAGCTGGAGTATGCAAGCGTAATGGGAAGTTTGATGTATGCTACTATTGCCACAAGGCCTGACATAGCTTTCGCCGTAGGAATGCTGAGTCGTTTCACGAGCAACCCAGGTGCTGAACACTGGAAAGCTGTGAAACGGGTTATGAGATATCTCAAGAAGACTCAGACATATGTACTGTACTACAGCAAAGATCTGTCGGTAGTGGAAGGCTTCAGTGATGCCAGCTGGTGCTCAGAGGTGGAGAGCGAGAGGTCCACAGGTGGATTAATTTTCACAATGGGTGGTGCTGCTATATCATGGAAGTCGAAGAAGCAGACTATGCTCTCGCGGTCATCCATGGAATCTGAGTTCTTTGCACTTGATACCGCAGTCGAGGAAGCAGAATGGCTTCGGGAGCTCATGTATGATCTTCCAGTGGTTGGGACGCAAATACCAGCGATACCGATATACTGCGACAACCAGGCGACTGCGGCGGTGGCATCAAATGACCTCTTCAACGGGAAGAAGAGGACTGTGTGGTTGAAGCACAGGGCAGTACACGATCTTATTACGAGAGGTGTTATTGCAGTGATTGTTGTTCGGAGTCAGGAGAACCTGGCGGATCCGTTCACCAAAGGGCCTCAAGCGCCAGCTGGTCGATGACACAGCTTGTAAAATGGGCTTGAAGGCATTCTGATATTATATTATTGTATTCCTACCATAAAATTTTATGCTATTAGTTCAAAGATTTATCTACTAGGCATCTAGCTTTTGGTTCAAGGAAGGACCACTAATCGGAAGAATATCAGGAACGGTGGGTACATGTTCTATTGGGCATGGAGAGGTTACGGACCTATGACCACTGTTGTGTACTGTTGTTTTCTGCGAAAAATGATTCCTGTGGGAAGGTTGGCTTAATTGCCTTAATGAGTTCTCAGGCAGAGTGAATGCCTGGTGTGCTTTACAGGAAGCACGGTAGAGCAGCACTACAAGGAGTGAAACTCCATGCTACAGTGGGGTGACTCCACGATGAGGTTCCTATATGTGGGGTGCTGCCCAGGAATAGGATAAAGTCTCAGCTTTGCAGGCCAAGTCACAGGGGCGTAGTACCGCAAATAGGCAGTTAGGCTAATGCTGTATGTTAAAATAAAGAGGGGTGTAGTCAGCACTACAAAGAGGAGGAGTTCCTCATGTTACAGTGGCACGACACCACGATGAGGTACCCGGTTAGGGATAAAGCCTCGGCCTTGCAAGCCATATCGTTGTGGCATAACACCGTAAGGGAGCCTAAGGCTTCATGCTGGGTAGTTTGGCACTACAAAGAGGCAGTTGTCTCATGCTACAGTAGTATGACACTACAAAGGTTCCCAGATATGGGGTGATTCCCAGGGAGGGGTAATGCCTCGGCTTTAAGCCATGTCATAGCGGCGTAGTACCGCAAGGGAAGCGCAAAGCGCTTCATGCCATGTCTCTTTATAATGAACTCACCTATTGTGTATGGACAAAGAGATATCAGGCCGTCTCTTGAGGGTAAACTTGTAGACGCCCAAAATTATACACTGAAACCAGGCTGGCACAGGGCCTTTAATGTGTAGCCAGAAGCACACGTAACTATATTATACGAGTGGAAAGAATTTCAGCTATGATGCAGAATTCAAGGCTTAGTCCATTCTTGTATTATAGCTTGTTTTTTGACCCACACGGGAAGATTCAAGTCGTAAGTGACATCTCTCCTAATGTATGATGGACAGTTACTGTGGGGAACACTTATACCCATATATATAGAGATATGTGGGGGATTGTTGGAGTTTGGTCTTTTTCTAAGTGAATTTTAGTCCCACATCGGCTAGACCAAAGGAGTTGTATCTCTATATAATAGCTTTCCTATTTTAGAGATGCACATGTGGTGTGGAGGTGCACATGGGTGTGCCATGTGGGGTTATTTTTCTAATAGAAAAAGGGCTAAAACAACAATAAAAGCATTCATGCTTTTTACTCTTGGGAAATTCATTTCCATGAGAGCTAAGCCCCGTAGGGGCTTAGCGACTCGGACTCGGACTCGGACTCGGACTCAGACTCGGGCACATGGGCTCATGAGGCGTAATGTGGTGTTTTGTTGGCGCACTTTGCACTTAGCACGTCAGCATCGTCGCTAGTCGCATAATGCACTTTAGTTGCGCTCGTTGCGCGAGCCACTTGCGCTGTCACGTTGCGCAAGCCCAGTTGCGCTGTCCAGTTGCGCATGTCCAGTTGTGCAAGCCCAGGTGCGCTGCCCAGGTGCGCGTCCAGGTTGCGCTGGCTTGCGCTGGGTTACGCAGGGTTGTGCTGGGTTGCGCGGGTTGCTCGGGTTGCTCGGGTGTGCTGGTTGCGCTGCGTGCGCAGTGTGCGCAGTTCAGTGCGCGCTCTATCGCGCAGAGTGCAAAGAGCGCGGGTGTGCGCAGTTGGCAGCAGAACGTGCGTTTGCATGTTCTGGGCGGTTGCTACATGTTCGGGGTGGTTATTACCACGGCCCTAACTTTGTGGCAACCGACCAGTTGCTGCAGGGCCTATATAAGGCATCCTCTCTCTCAAGGCTGATACACAGAATAGAAAGAGAAGCCACCAGAGAAAGTTTACGAAGTATTTTTTAGCACAAGTAAATAGAGAATTCAGACGTGTTCTTTAACACAGTTCTGATCGGAATTTGCTTGCGAATTCCAGCAGCCTTCGAGAGAGAGGAAGGGCGCCGCACCAGCGTTGCTTTTGCACGGGAGTTCGTGTCCATCCGAGGAGTCAGAAGAGCAGGAGTGTTCCAAGTTCTCCGATGAACTTGCTGGTTCCTGGAAGCTGTTCGTGTAGGGCGAATAAAGTTTTGAGCAACGGTGATCATTCACCCCAGCAGGCCATCTTCCATCTTTCGCCTGTCATCTTCTTCGCTGCTGTGATTACGAAATCTTTTTAGATTCTCGTAATATCATAACGATATCTTTTTAGATCTTCGTTATACTTGCGCAACCTTCCTGAAAGTGTTGCGTTGGAACATTGTTTTTACAATTGTTTCATATTCTCAGTTTTCCATCGAAAAAATTGTGCACCGACAATAACAATTGCACCGTGACACACATCTGGAGGAGGATGCTCAGAGGCAGAGAATTAGCGGAGCAATATATCTGGATGGTGGTATGGGACGGGGGATCCAAGGCAGACGTCGACAATGGCTGTTGGGGGGGCAGATTGCAGGCTAGGGAGCCTGACGATGCTGCATTATGTATCAGGACCTTTGTTGAAGGGGCGCTGGGACCTCTGTTTGATTGGCAGAATTTTCTGGCCGAGGGCGAAGGATGAGGCAAGGATCTCATGTATCACACTAGCCGCGGGGAAGAGGATCAGTTAACATGGCGTCTGGGATGGGTAGGCAGTTCTCGATGGCATACGCGTTGCGGGAGGTGAGGGACTGGCACCCGACCGACCCCACACTCTCTAAGATTTTGGCACAGCTCGATTACAAATGGTCGATTCTTTTGTGGCGAGTCATGAAGAGGAAGCTTCCGACTGATGATGTCTTGCAGGACATCGGTTCGACTTGCTTCCATGTGTTGGGCTGCGAGGAGGGGAATTGTGAGTCCATTTCTCACCTGTTCTGGGACGACACTTCGGCAAAAGAGTTATGGGACGACGTCCATCGGCAGCGCGGGAACCCGGACCTACTTTCTCTTATTCAGATTGCTATGGCGAACGCGGGCGGAAGGAAGTTTTCGATCCAGCATATGCAGATCACTGCGACAACGACCTGGGTCATTTGGAGAACATGAATAAGACTAGATATGAAGGTAGAGGGTTCTCGTTACGACAGCGGTTGTCCAAGGTTGATAGACAGCTGCTTAAGCGCTCAAAAGGCTGTTCATTCGAATGGGGGGAGTGATGGTGGTATGGTGTCCCATTCGAATGGGGGGAGTGTTGGTCCATAGCTGCTGGCTTCTATGCTATGGGATCGAGTTTGACCTTCCGGGTTTTCTTTCATTGCCTCCAGTATATGGGGGGGGGGGGGGGGGGGGGGGGGGGGG